>JAQGAU010002488.1:0-15398 GCA_034698045.1 Paramacrobiotus richtersi
CGCTGACGCAAACTGCAAAAAACTCGTGTCGGCATTTCACCCCAAACAATAAATTCTGGAATATTCGAGCCGTAGTCGCAGTGTTCGCCCATCGTGCAGTTTGGGTTGTGAAAGGAAATCAGTGACAGCGTTCCATTCCCCGCCGCCATTTTGGCTTTGATTTCGATCTGCACATTATCCAAACCGAATCTGTCGGCAGTGAAGATCATACCGGACGTTGTAGTGGTCGGCAAAACCGTGTTTGTTGCAGCATTTGATGAGGATGTTTGACTCCCAATATGGAGCCGCAAACTGCCGTTATGTGCAGCCAGATTCAACTGGCTAAAAATGATCTCTCGGTCATAAAAATTTAAAGGTCCATCACTAATGCTCCATTTGCTGTCTTTGATGGCTCCATTGTTGAAGTCATCTCGGAATATCTCCGCTGTTGTTGTGCTGTTTAACACTTCTGTGTTGACCATCCAGAACCAGATAATCAGCCAACCGACGAATGTAATGGTGGCCATATAAATATTCACAAACCGCAGTTACTGGGTAAAATTCACTGTAATGTGCGCCAGACAAGATTAAAAGCCACTGGAACTGATTCTTTGTTTGATTTGATGATACTTTGGTAATACAGTACAACCGGGCTTATGCCGCAGAAATATAATTAAAAGACATCAAACATTTTGAAGCTTGTGCCAGACAGACTGCAGGACGCAGCGCAAGAGAATTTGCAATGAGTTATAAACATGTATACAGTTTATCATCAGGTAGATTTTGTTTGCCCGGAAGCACTTTAACGGTTAACCTCCTGTTGCATAACGTACGCATGTACTGTATGTAGTTTAACGGTTATCGCGTATGACATCCTTGATTCGAATAGCCGTACAATTCCTGTGCGAACAAGAAGTCGAAAACAACCTCACGAGTATCGATAACTGACATAGCTTATGTTTACGATGCTCGCAGTTTCATTCATGCTGCGTATTCTACTTCACCATCACGTGAAAATAAAGTATTGTGTAAAAGTATGAAACTCAACGGAGACATAAATTGACCACAAGACACTGACAACTATCACAGAGCTTGAAGATATTGTCCCGATGGTACTCTGCGACATCAACGGAATCGCTTTTCCGGAAGAGATTGACCAGGTGATACTGTGCGTTACCAAAGGGGTATTATTCCTTCCACCAGATAGGGGCCCCCTTCGTTTGGAAAAAGCTTTAAAAAGGTCCTCTTGGTCTGCGTTCAAGTGGTTCACAACCTTCAGTATCATCCCCGTAATTTTCGAGGGATCATAAGGAAATCGATCGACAACAACGTGATCAATTGACATTTCAGCTGGTTGGGTTGGTAGTGCCGTCGAAGTACTGTTCCTGTCCAACGTGTGCAGAATAATCTGCAACTTTGGCCATGTGTCCATCTCACGACTGGTTAAAAAGTAACAATAAACCGGATTGCCATCGAAAAGCCAGATGATTATCTCATCGATACAGATGAGACTGTAGATGTGGTAGTCCATCGACAAGTCTTGGGTACTATAATGCAGTTTAGGTTGTTAGTTTTGTTGTTTCATACATAATCAGAACTGTCAAGCTTCAAAACAAGGTGCATGTTCATAACTAAGAAAATAGCGCATTACCTCATGTGATGCCTGTAGGAAAAGCCTACTCTACGGGGATCTTTTCCGAAGGTGTCATTGTAATAGCGCACACGGCACTCAACCTGTGTCGGCTTATCAGCATCAAAGAAAAACATAACTTCCGGCATACACGAGCCAGTTTCATAGGGTATTTCCATCGTGCATTTCGGGTTATACAAGGCAATCACTGAGTCCACCCCCGAAGCCACTTTGGCTCTGATTTCGACCTGCCCGTTACTGAAAGTGAATTTGTCGCCCGTGCGGATCAGACTGTATGATCCCAAGGTCGGCGACGCTTTATCGACACTGGAGGCAGACACTTCGCTACCAGCGTGAAGCCGCAAGGTGCTGTTGCGCACATCTACATTCTGAGCGCTGTATATGAGATCTCTGAAATAAAAATCTGAAATTCCATCCAAAACATACCATTTACTCTTGTTAAGGGCTCCATTGTTGAAGTCATCGCGGAACATCTCAGCTGCTGTTGTGATGTCTGGCGCTTCTGCGTTAACCATCCAGAACCAGATATTCAGCAAATAAATGAATGCAGTAATGGCCATAATTAGAATCCGCAGTTGCTGGTCGATCTTGCGCCAGGCGGTAGTAGAAGCAAAGTTTTCATGGCCACTATACAAGTCCCAAAAGCAGTGGAAAGCTTGTGCCAGACTGACGAAGGAATGTGGCACGGTAGAATCTTCATTGTATTTACAGTCGCATTATTACTCGCGCCTACACTGTCAGTTTTACGAGGTTCTGTGTGTGCCCGGAAGCAGTTTAACTAAGTTTAACGGAAACAGTTTAACTAACGGTCCTTCAGACTGTCAAATGGAGCGGCATATACTGGATAAAAAATAACTTTTTTGACGAATACCTCTCCTCATTGCCTTAATTTACTGTTTAGCCTTTTCACTTGTTCAGTTGTTATTTAGATTGAGACATTTTCCTGTAAGAGTGTAATGACGTTCGTTTGTCGTTACTTCTTCTTTCGTTGCATGTATCGGTGCTTTGTAGTCTGCAGAAACTGATAGGGGATTTTTGCCATTATGTTCGGTAAACGTTAAGAATTGAACCCTTATAAACTGATCGGTTGCGCTATGCTACATACGGCTAGGTTCCACGTGGAGATCCCGCCGTAAAGAAGAACCGAAGGGCACGAAGAGGCCGTTTCCGGTCAGAGCGGAAACTGGCTCTGTCGTTCCGTTCATTCCGTTTCTGACCTTACTTAACAGTGATGTAATCACAGCGGCGTGGGTGGGTGGAACAACCGTGTCGAATAAATGAAGACTGATGTAACTATTAGCGATACCGTACTGTATGTGACACATATATACCGTACACGATGAAATGTGCGGGTGCAGCATCAGAGAAAGCATTTGCGCGGAAAATGTGGAAGTACACGACGTTTCTTAACCGTTGTGGTTTCGTTCCTTCGGCAGGCGAATCGTTCGGTACTTGGTGTGAAGCGGTTATTGGGTTGTTCAAAAAAATCGGCAGAAAAATGTTTATGAAAACTGGGGAAAACCGCTCGACTTGTTTTCTGCTTCCACGTTTGAGTTTAGAAGTAATGCGTGGTAATGCTCAGCTGATCACGAGTACAGTTCTGTGTCGATCGTGCTGACTGGTATAATTTTTTCATATGATCAAACTTTGTTATTGTGGATAATTGTTGTTACAATGATCTGAGATTTGTAAGTCAATAAAGCATGTTAGCACTGAAGATTGATTGCACATGCTGACAACAAGTTTTTGTGAAATGAACCGAAACGATGTTAGAAATCTACGGCCAGACGCGATAGCGATTACATCAACAGCGATAGCTGACGCGGATTTCCATTGTAATACAAAGCAGGCACAGATACGGTTTCGGATAATGCAACCATGGCTGAGGTTTTCCAACAACGGCCAAACATTACTGCAGTTTCGCGCCAGACGATAATATAAGAAAGTTTGTCATAGTCAACTAACAAATCTCAAAAGCAATAAAAAAATATAAAATGTTATGGCTTGTGGCAAACAGATAACAGACTGTTGTACCATAGAATTTTAATATCACTACGGTACAAACGGTTACACTTTTTGTCATCAGGAGCAGTAAATTTTGTTTGCCCGGAAGCCGTTTGACTGTCCGGCTACCATACGTACTGAGCATCAATCAACAAACAAAGTTTTTCTGCGTGATTTTTACGTGATAATTCCGTGAATACACAGGAATGTCGCGTGAAATAACCTCCGGAGTTCATATACACTATCCGACAAAGTAAACAACAGTCATAAAAAAGTGATTTTATGCCGAGGCAAAGCGTCAACTTCCCGGTAAAGACTTAGTAACGCGAGTGCGTATACGAGTACAGTCTTGAAAGAAAGGTTTACGCTCGTAACGAGGTTTGCCCATTAATAATTATGATTTAATGTCCAACTGCAACGGAGCACTTTCTCCCTGACGCAGCAGATAGAAAAAAAAACAGAATAAGGCAGGGAACGGTTAACAAAATACAAAGATGCTAAAAAAAGAGAGAAGAAGAGCATAAGAACGAAAACCAAGGTAATGGCAATAAACATTACATCAGTGCGTTATCACAGAAACGTTTGACAAATTTAATTTCACTCCAGTTAACGGCTTTCGAAGGGTACAAGTTATGACTTCTTGCAACGCAACAGAAGCAGCAGGAGTTTTTACGGGGCGATAAAGCGCTATATAATCTGCAAAGATTAACAGTTCGCTACCATTTTTCAAGACAGACGCGATTTCATTGAACAAACAAATAAACAAACATGGACCCAGAACTGATCCTTGTGGGACCCCGCTGGTAACATCAATCTCGTCAGAATGTGTGCCGTTTACAACAACGCACTGTGTGCGACCTTTCAGATAGTCTACCATAAGATGTACAATTTGACTGTTAACTTCCGGCTTAATCAAAGCTGATACAACAGATGGATGATCGCACTTATCAAATTCTTTAGAACAATCTGCAAAGAATGCGTCAACGTCGATGTTATTTTAAAGACAATCTGTAATCGATTTCGTCAACCAGAAATTCTGTAATTCACACGAACGTTTTTCACGGTAACCGAACTGATGGTCTGTTAAATTACCATTTTTATGCAAACAATTAACCACGTATGCATTCGTTCAAGCAACGTTCTAGTACTTTCGATGGTGGATATAACATTGCTACTGGACGCTGGTTATCAGGATCAGTTTGATCTTTCGAACCTTTATCGACCGGGGTGATGAACGATTTCTTCCATACGGCAGGGTAGCAACCCTCATACAGTGCGGCAAGAAGAATTAAGTTTAGTGGAACAATAATTTCTGTAGTTGCAATCTTTAGAAGATTATTCGTAATTTTGAACGGACCACTCGATGTTGTGGCGCAACATGCCCGATGTGTTCCACACTCATACCGTCCGAGATATGACCTTCCTCGCTATTAATCGCCTGCAGTTCCGTTCCTGCTGAACAGTGATTATCGCAATGGCCCTGCGCAGTTCTATACATATTATTCAATAATTCAGGCTACAGTTCCGTCCGGTGAGCGCAATGGAGGAATCCCAGTTTTTTCTGAAGAGTTCTTTATGTACCGCCAGAATTTACCGGGATTGTTACGAGAGGAGCATGCAATGTCTTGTATATGAGAGCGCTCGGAGCTACGTATCAGTTTTGTAGCTACGTTTGACAAACGTTTCCATTCAGTTTTGGCGGAAGCGATTTTGGACGAATTCGCACCTAAGAGACAGCTATGCTGCTTCTTGAACGCACGATCCCTCTTACGAATTGCATTCTTGTCATTGACTGGATATCGCACTTTACCTGCGAGCCAAGGCTTAGATAGACAAAAAACTGTTCTGCAGTATTGACGAAAATCTGCTCAAAAAGCGCGGTACATTGCAATACATAACGGTGCATTGTCTATGTGCACGACTGTCAATAAAGTGGCATAAACCAGTAAGAATTAAAACGTTTGAAGTTGCAACTACTGTGTATTCAAGAGAAAGCAGCATTTAATTAGCATCTTTTGATCTAAGTTGTATTGATAGCTCTGCCAACAGCTGTGCCGCAGAAATCCTACGCTCTTGAGCGACACAAAAACATTGTCCGATACAGCCAGCCAAGCCTTTTGGGGCATGTTCCGGAACAAAAGGGGTAAACCCATCTATAACATGCATCATAAACTGACTGTCAATCATCTCGTTAGCTGGGAGGAATGTGTCCAGTTTCTGCAGCCATGTTTCATATCGACCAGTAATATGAGCAATTAGGTCCAGTATAACGCAGCCCAAACTCCAGACATCGGTTTTGCGCCCCGGGCATTCTGTGGTCATTTGCGCGAATTTCAAGAGCATCTCGGGGGACATGTAGCGAACTGTGCCGCGGAGGTGGCTGATGTCTTGTGAGCAAGTGGTGCTGTGCGCCAGCTGGACTAAGTCGTCTAGATCACCGACTATCAGCCTATGCTCGCCATTTTCAATCCTTTTAGCCAGAATATTGCCCGGCTTCAAATCTCCGTGCAACATCGTGTTCTGGTGCAGGAAGTCCACTCCTCGTGTGATGTCAAGCGCGTAACGAATTGCTGATGTTTCGGTCAGGAACCTTTCCTCTTCTCGAAGCTTGCGTAACAAATGGGCTAAATCTCCAACTAAAAACAGAATTTATTGCGGTAAGTTCGATTTAGACCCTTCTTGGAAAATTTTCAAGACAGAGATCTACGTTTCTTATTTGCTAAAGATGTGTCAGCAAAATACTGCAGTTCCCGGTGCCTAGATGTATAAGGGAATTTGTTGAGGAAAAGGGCATATCAAATTGTGCCCAACAGTGCCACGACCTATTATGTAATGTACAGCTGTGTCAGCAGAGTGGACTGACTTATTAATTTTTCTTTACCACTACCAAAACAACGATCCATGCGAAACCCACTTTCACAATAGTCCATCAGCAGTTCGATATTGGTCCCTCCCGGCACTCGCATAAGGGTGATTTTGTGGTAGGCTATTAGGTGATTATGTCTAAGAAGAATCAGAGTTTGCATCCTGTTGCGCCATCTTGTCCAGCTTTCGATATCAGTCGAAAGATGGGATTCGGTATCCAAATGCACAACCTTCAGAGCCCCAATTTCCTGCCGAGGAGGAATGCAATTGTATGTGACAGTGGCGCTGTATACGATGCCAAATGTGCCTCTCCCAATCATGTCATTAGCTCTATAATGATATTCGCAGTCCTCCCCAAATGCTTCGCCGCCATGTACATCAGACATGCGTACGGCTGCACTAGCAGCCGAGAATATCTGAAAAGTGAAATCATACTTATGCTGTTACACGATCCTCTCTGATTCCTTTGTCCACTGAGCTATTCATCAGACAATGAGAAAACATTGTAAGACAATTCTGAACGAAAAAGTTTTTCCGATTTCGGCTTGCGTGACATCAGTCGACGTCTTTTCGTCCAGAAAAACTATCATACAGCGAAACGGACGACCGGGAAAATTCCGTGCCGGCCAGGTAATTATTAGCAAATTGACAAAATTAATGTCTGCCGTGCTTAATTTACCGTTTGTCCCCTTTTATTGCGCGCCCGCCGTCGTCTCCACAAGTAGTACGTCGCAGCAATAACGAGGAAAACAACCAAGATAACCCCAAACAGGCCCAGCAGCGGAATAACTACGAAGGGCGGTGAGCGGTCCAGACCGGTAATGTTGTCCTGTTGGCGCACTACCACGTAGTCGATGACAAAATCAATGGGGAATATGACGTATCGAGGGGGAACGATTCCACGACCAACCGTAACACTGATAACCAACTACAAGATTAGAAACGTTATCATCACAAATCTTAGTTTCAATGCCAGAAAGGAAAGTCCTAAACTTTGTATTTTGACTCTTGTCCAGTAAATCATAAGTCCTACATGGACGATTCTAGCAGTTTTAGTTAAGAAATTGTCTAAGTAAACCTTCCCGCGACCGCGGTTCGTTCACAATGCGTTATGTCAAGAAGATAGGTCAAAGAAAGCGCGCAAACTGGTCACTTCAAAAGCATCCTTCAGCCTATCTACTATGTAGTGCAAATTTTGATAAAAATTTCAAAGGTTGCTAGTCAACAAATTAGCTTGTTTCCTTGAGGATTCGCCAACCACAGAATGCAGGGTCCGTTAAACCGTTCGCTTAAGTCGGTCAATACAAACAAAAGGTGCGCCTAGGCCCAATCTGATACGATTTCCAAATTTATTAGATAATAAAGAGGGTCGCTTCTCTGTGCGTCCTGGAGGAGCCTTCAGACTGCCTCGCACTTCTCTCCTTAATTAGGAATATATGTGGAGCAAATATTCGTTACTAATGTGTTTATCGATATCAAACGTAAACATTCTTAACATATCAACACACATCTCAAGTGCGGCCATTACTATCCGGCAGTACTTTCGCTGATTAACGTGTCACGCCAATAGAACCTAATAACTCCACACCTCATATTCCCAGCCACATCTTAAAACTTAACCCGAAAGTTTTGGAATCGGGATCTGTGCCTGTCTTCAAATTCATGCTGAACACTGTTGATCTGTGCTAATTTCTCGTTTTTTTTTAATATGGCTTGCTCGACCAGACTTGAAGTCCCTACTGGGTTGTCTGCTCTTGTGTTGTAATAATAATCATCATCATCATTCTCCTGAATTAACACTCGGGCCGAAACGCCCATCATCCCGTCTTGACAGACACTACCACCTACCTGCACGCGTTTATTCGGCACATCCTGCCCGGTGACGTTAAAGATGATCATATCATCAATCATCCAAATAAACTTCTCCGATGTCCAGATTATCTTGTACACATGGAAATCCCCGCCAGGCTCCGGAATGGATTGGCCGTTGGGCTTACGGTACTCGGTGCCCTGACGGGGGATTCTGGCGGGGGTACTGTTAGCGAACGACGAGACTTCGACGAAGCCGGTCTCCTCCTCCGGGCAAGGGACCGCCGGGTCGCACCGGTAATGGTACAGCCATAAGTCCGGCCAGATACCAACGGGCATGGTAGGAGAGACTGTAGCTCGCCATTCGATTTCTCCGTACTAAAAATAATCTCTGCTCATACGGGAGATTCATTTTCTCTATGCTCGAAATTTAGAGACAGCTTTTTGCATTCTTATATAAGCCAGCAATAACATTTTTACACATTTAATCCACACAACGCAACGTGTAACTGTCTTGTGCGCAAACGCTGTTACTGTGAGAGGAATAAATTCTTTATAAAAATTTAATCCACACCTATCAATAAGACCATCACCTGAAAATCAAAATTGCCTTGCGTAGTCACTTGGCCGGATGTGTAATTATATCCTTTAAACTTCTGGTTCGTTGTCGTAATGTGCATAGATCCGTTATTAACATAGACATTCTCCTTGCGATAATACTGCAGTTCCCCTTCTAGAGTGCTTCCTCTGTCGGCCACGTTCCACTTACTCCGATCTGGCGCGCCGTCCACGTCAAAATCATCCCGAAATACCTCCGTAAAGTGTGTGACATCCACATTAACGCCTGACACGGACGTCAGTAAACTCAACAATATCCCAGTTCCACTCCAATCCATTGAAAGACATTGGCGCTAACAACAATGAACAATCAGCACCCTCTTTCTACCACGCAGAATAAATTAACACGCGATTTCGTTGAGCAGCTTCTGGTGTCGAAGCCTAGGGCTCTAAAGCGGGGGTACGTACATGTGTATGTATTCGTAGAAGTAGTAAAAAACGAGTGCGCACTTCGGTGAAAATGGGATCATCAATTTCAATTGACAGTTTTAGCATTTTGATTGTCAGACTAACGATGTAGAAGCGTAGAAGCGTTTTCTTCTGATAAACAGAAACCTGGCTTTTCTGGGCAGTACAATAAATCAGTTTGCGGTGTGCTTTACCGGTAGACTTGTTGACAAGTAGCATGTTGGAATCGTGCGACGCTTTTTGACGGCATTTCGCATCTGTTCGTCATAGATCAAGTGAGCTGCTTTTGTAGCAAGACTTGTACGTGATACACAAAATCGCATTGTTAGATACTAATCATATGATCATGATCATGAATGACATCATGCACTGCAAAATTGTTATCTTCATGTATGCTCACAATTCGTTGCCATCGGCGAAAGTAACAATAACTAACACTATTGTTTGTGCACTCTGTAATAAAATTGTTATGGTGTGTGTAGTAAATTATGGATGCATTTGTGAAGTCCATTGGTTGCAACTTGCCATTTTACAGTTGAATGACTTGAATCAAAACGTTTTTTATGTTTTTCATCGACCTTGATATCGTATAATGTACCGCAGGCGTATGGTGACGACAATTTTACACCGCGGAACAGGAGACGAAACATTCTTTTCTGTAGCACCATATCCGATAATTATAAAATTAGTGTGAAACACATTTCGGATATTTTCTGTAAAAAGCTGGTTCCGTGCCATAAGTTGGAAACAGTTTTTTGGAAATTCGAAGCCCATAAAGATAAAAGATAAATAATTATTAATCCCTCATTAGTAAACGCCGTGGTATGTACAAAAGGCAATATAAATTAATGTACGAGCGACTAATAGGTGATGATAAATAATCCGTACACTATAGTTTATAAGTTATGATTGTATATTGCGCCACGCTTGACATATATTTCGTAAAACTAAACATTTTCTTCTGAAATATTTCCGTAAAAGGACTACAATTTCCCGAAAGCTTAGGGCCATTAATTGAGTTAGAACGTCAAAATTATAGCAAAATCACATCAAGCAGACTTCCGGCAGTCGCTTGTACGCCAACCGCCCACGGTTGCTCTCCGTAGCTGGAGCGCACTATGACTATGGGCTATGGCACTTGTAACGAGACTCATCTGTAATTCGGTGATAATTTTAGAATTCAAACATCTGTTATTTTCGACATTTTGTTTAACCATTCGTTGTTTACTCAGAATGTATCTTTACGGCGACTGGCACAATCAAGTCCACGGGTGGAACGCCGTGGATGTGCGCAACAGCGACGGATCACTGCAGCATGGCAAAGTGATCAACGTCGTGGAAAACGGCTTGATCATCGACTTTGACTGCCCCAAACAATACTCGCAGTTTATCGAATACGAACGGATCTTTGACTGCTCCATCGAAGAGGACGAATACTGGGCAAGCCCCGATCTCAAAGGGGCTGATATCCAGGGCTTAATTCGACTTCGCCCTAATGGTTCCTGGATCTGGCTGCCAGGAAAACTGCTGGATTACTTTCTGTTTGAAAGCGATTCTGTTCTATATGGATATGTGGAATTACAGATGGGTAGCAGTACGGTTAACGAGCTGCTGCACTGCTCACAGATTCGCGTCCCCCCGGCGGCGGGGGAAATGGAAAAGAGGTGTATCACGAAGGAGCATTTTGTGGTGCGATCGGGGGCTTTGCCAAGTGGATACTGGGGGTCCATGTCATCGGCGGGTTCGGAGATGTTTGCGCTGAATATTGAAGAGCGACGTAATGCTCGTCCTTTACATATTCTTAGTGAAACAGTGGTTTATCTTCAACGCCGTGATCACGAGCCAGTTACAGGCGATCAGCTGGTAAGGCATCATAATTTGAATTATAAATTGAAATTTTCAATCCACTATACAACTGAATTTTGTTTACAAATGTCTGGTTTGTTTAACTTTCGTGTTAAAATCGATGCTATAAAAGGTATTTAATTTATAGGCAAAAACCATTGACAATACAGCAGTGCTTGCGCTGGGATCACTAAAAATTTCCACAAATTTAAACATTAAAAAAACAACCAAACTCGTTATCTCCACGCGCTCTAGTCATAACTTAATAATATAACTCGATGCTATAAAAGAGTTTCATTCTTAACGTAAATAAAACTCTCAGGGAATATTGAATAATTTGTAGTTTTATAATTTGATTATCTGTAATTATTTGTTATTATTGCTGAATTATTTGAAATTGTTTTGTTCTCCATGCATCCGTCCCACCCTCTCCCAGACCCTCTCCCAGACAGTGTAGTGAATGTACGCACCCCACCTCCCACATTTATTTTAGAATCCCAGCGGGAGCTCCCCCTCGCCCCCATCAAAACATACGTGCCCTCGACGCATAAAAAAATAAGCAAACATCAAAAAACATTCTCACTGTAGAACGTCTGTACTCAAGAATACACTGTTTGAAATAGTTTTGATTGGTTTTTGTTCCACTAGCGTGTCCGTCTTTAGCGTGTGGTGTCAGGCTGCAGTTGTTTTGTATCAGGAAATCGGTAAACGGTTCTTTTTACGCACATGAGAAAGAAGATAGCTTTGTTTTTTTTGTTTCAGCGTTTAAACATGGAAATAATGCGTGATAATGTTAGTTTGATTTTGGCTACGATTTGGCTACGAGTACTGATCCTTCGCTTGCTGACTATGATAAATTTTTTATTTGATTTTCGAAATTTTATTGTGTTGCCAAATAAATGTAATTTTGCCGCTTTGAAATCTGAGTAAAATTCTGATCTCTCGTTTCTCTACAGAGTGCACAGCTTGAAAACGTTTATATTTTTTTGACGTTAATTTAGTACTTTGCTGATTCTTCACAGATAGAAAAACGAATGGTTGATTATAATTATTTAAAATTTTTTTAATTTTATACTTCGCTTATACCCCAAAAACAGGAGAAGAATGATAGAATATAATTGTCATTTGTATTTTTTTTGTATTTATTTTCGTAACCAGACTAACCCCTTTGTTGGACATACCAAGTCCAATTGCATACTACAAATTTCACAAGAAATTTAACACAGAAGATCTGAAAATCCCAAAACTCTGGGAAAAGAGATCGCTCGGCAAGCTCTGATACAGTAATCGCAGGCGCCGACCAAACATTCGTTCTCCAGCTGCTGTTCTGCAGCTCGCTTCCAGACGAACTGGCCTTCGCAGATCCCTTTTGCTGGTCCGGAAGACGACGAGCTCTTTTTAGGTAGGCAGGGATATCAGCGGATGCAAAATTCACTTTTCGGTACAACCATGCCGCGTCCAGAGCTCACCATTGCTTCTTGATAGGGTCAGTTCCTGTTTCCGCCATGATTTCCGGCACTGTCTTAGTTCGTCATAGTTCACCAAGTAACGCACCGATATTCTTTGTGCGACCTGAATTTTTTTCCGGTGTTGATCATAATTCTGGTAGTTACAAAAGTTATATTTATCATAGCGTGGATCCAACGTACAAACTACAAAATGCTCCGCGATTCATTATCTTTGTTTTTTGCAGGAATGGTCCTTCGACCACGCGGAAAAGAATCCGAGCATCGATCAGGTGCGCTGGCTGCATCGACGCGAAATTCCCAAGAAAACGAGCCGTAAAGAACGACAACTTCCTAACACTCTTACACTCATCCTTCCACCCGAACTTCTTAACGAGATCTTCCAACACCTGAACTCAGTTAGCCGTATCCGATGCCGCCGCAGTTGCAAGCTATGGAACGCGATTTTAACTGATGAAGTTCTTTTCAAAGACATCATTGTATCTCTCAAGGAACCAGATTTCTCTGCAACTCCGTTCAGTACTGATTGGAATCCTCTTTACGCTGTCACTGGTTGCCTGTTGAAATGCTTCACCCAGTGCACGGAAACGCTGCTAGTTTTGAAAATGAAGGCGTTCTTTCACGACGATACGCCGATATTGATTCAGCGCATGCTGGAGAACAAACGTATTAAAACGCTCGTGTTATCGGATGCCGAATTTGTGTACGAAGATCTGAAAATGATGGAGGTGATCGATTGCATCATGGAGCTGTATTCCGGTATTAAAGCTTCCTGCGATATTGTGGTCTGGAAGGACTGCAAGGTGACGTTATGTAATGTTACCTTTCCCGTTCCGTGCGCCTCGGTCAAGCTGGATGCAGCGGATTTAACAACCGATTTGTGGAACTTGTTGGAACGTGCGATGCCTACGCCGGATTTACAGCGGATGCAAAGCAAGCTAGCGAGTTATGTCGCCACATCCAAGGTCTCTCACGCTGTGTGGGTAAGAAACCAATACGACAATTTGCTCTGCTGGTTATGTGCACCGTTTGTAAACTGGCGATTGTATCCCCTTGGCATATTTTTTTCCCTGGATCGCCAGCAGTGTGTTCCCCTACTAGTGGTTTATTTAATAATAATTTATATCTGATATAACTGTTGTGGTTAGCTATTTTAGCGGCAACTTCGTTATATCACATGCCAAAATAAAGTGCATACAAAAATTAATAATGCTTTACCTACTGGAAGCTTATTATGTGCCCGTTGTGTTTTGGCGGCTTCAGAAAACGGAGTTGATGTTACGTTATTTTTTGTTTCTTGCTGTTATACAGTTGAAAAATTTTTTGATGTTAAATTCGTTGTGGTAATGGTGCACATCTGTAAATTATTTGTTGAGACAGTTTTCTTCCGGAATAAGAGCGTCGTGCTTTTCAACGAATTCGTCTTTGTTAGAATGACTTGCTTTGTACTTTATTCTGAGATGGCTTCTTGTTTCCAGGTGTTAAATGAATTCCAGAAGGATGATCCCCGACCGAATGTGCACTATTTCGGTTACAAATGGACTGAAGAGAATTTCAAGGAACTTGACATAACAAAACTGACAAAAACAACGCTTTGTCAACTGGAAGCCTACAAGACATCACGTTCACCTGTTATACATAGCGAATGATTGCGTATGATTCTGTTGCTGGTTAATGTATCGGCTTTTTAGATTTGTCAGATCATGTCTGGTTTTGCGGATTTTATCATCGCTCTGCTCTTTTACTGTCTGAGACATTGCCACAATGATATAAAGTACTACTAGTATTAAAATTATGTTATGCTCGTCTTATACAACCTAGAAAGTTACACTATATTGTAGCAGTAGAATGTAGAACATCTGCGATTGGTAACAACTCAACCGGAAACATGATGACCAACCCTTTTACATCTGACCATGTTAATGCATGATCTAGAATGAGATGAATCTGTAAGATCTGAAGATCAGAATTTAGTCTTGGCTATCCCCAGCGCCTGTAATCTGGTTCCTGCTGATAGTGCTAATAAAACGTGTAAATTCGCTAATTATAGTTCTAGGGTTCACACGGTACACGGTTCACGTTGAACTCCGCGTCGCATGAGAATGATGAGATCTATGGAAAGGTGAAGTGGGCTACCACATCCGTGTATCGATAAGGAGCAGACGGACAGTATTACCGAAGCAAACATGGTCGATTCCCCGCACTGACAATGGCCCATTCTCTGTTTTGATGGCTGGGCACGACCAGAGCTCCTGTACGGGGCCTTCTTTAAGATGCAGACTAGCCAGCGGGTGTAACGAAACCGTGGCGACCACGGACGTGGTTGTGGTCGGCAGTGGTTGTGGTTTCCGGTGACCTTTTGGTCGGTGGTGGTTGTGGTTGTTGGTGGTCACTTGTGGTCGGTAGTGGTTGTGGTTGAATGTGGTCGAAACCTTGCATTTCATTTTTCGGTCAACGCTACTGAAACGGCACCGCTTTGTTGTTTTGCAGTTGTGAAAGTAACTGAGTTTATTCGAAATTTTAATTTTTGTTGTTGTTAAACTTCTCGTCAGATCAAACGCTTACGGTACAATTTAACCGTACCAATGGTTTCCTTTGTCGAATCGTGCGAAATTCCCCAGCAAATAGTTAGGACTGGCTTGCCAAGAATAGTTAGTTTGATTGAGCTGCTGATTTGCGCATGAATCGTACGCAGTCCTTCTGTTTTCCTTGCATCACAAAATTCATCATGGTGGATCGTCATAATTATAAAC
>JAQGAU010002489.1:0-15382 GCA_034698045.1 Paramacrobiotus richtersi
ATTGGTTGTTTTAATACATAATGCATGTAGATGTCTTGTGCGCAAACGCTTCTAGTGCTGTGGAAGGAATAAAACTGGGGTTTTACATAATACCGTAATGATGACTGTCAGTGCTGTACATGCAGGTCACTTTATAATGAAAAATTAAAAGTCCTGTCTTACATGTTATTGGTTGGTTAGGGCTGTCATAAGACAGCATGGCGCCGGTGACCAAACCGCTTGGTTCTAAGGAGCCAACAGAATATCCGTACGTGCAAGTATCCAACGTGGGCGTATCGTAACCGGCATAGAATGTCCAAACGGCACGCGTTAATGAGTTATTCCAAGTGGACGGTGAAGGGCCGAGATCGCGTGTGAAAACAATTGGACTATACAGAAAATACTCGTCTGCGTATAGTTTCCGATAGACGTACAGAAGTCCGGTGCTCTGCATGCAAAAGGAATCTCACGACCCTTTCTCTGTCAGTGATTTAGTAGCTTTATTTGAGAAATTGGGAATATCATGCCAAGGTTGTCGATGTAACGCTTTTCGTGTTTGGCAATTAAAACACAGTACAGTACACTATCTTACGTCCGACGGATCGATTTGTCCTTGTGAGTGTATGAAGTTTGGCCATTTACATTGTGAAGGCGCGATCGCGCGGGCGGCGGGGATCGCATAATAAGATGGTTTCCTTACTCCAGTTGTCGTCGCCGTTGGCATGGCCCTTGTCGTGGTCCGTTGCGTTGTCGTGGTTGTGAATAGCTCTAAAATGCGTTGTCTCAAAGACGGCTACTTTGCCGGCACTTGCGCATTTACTCAACATGTTACGCTCTGCAGGGATTACTTCATGTACTTCGTACTGTCTTCATACAGCCGAAATAAACAAAGATCGAGCAAGTACTGACTGTAATTTTCCATCCAGGGAAAACACACAAGGTTTCTGCATAGTTTCTGTACAGACAAAGTAAACCATCAGAATTCTAACCTGAACTGGTGTTCACACTTCTCTTCATCCCGTTCATGTACTGTCCAATACAAAAAGGCGGATCGATGAATTTACAGTCGCAAGTATCACAACCTACATATCCTTGCAGGAACAAATGCTTGGCCCCCAGACAAAATTTCGAGAATACCGAACTGATTCTGTCATCAGCACCCTCCTGGTCTTCGAATAACATCTTATGTGGCGGTTCTCTGGTAAGACTGTAAGAGCGTAGATTACAGGGTTGGCACACGTTCCGTCCTCCAAAGGCTGATTGCAGCTGTACAGAAGCAACAAGCTGGAATAAGTGTGATACAGCACCGCATAAGATGTTGGACCTACGGAAAGGTTGTGTCTGTTTGCTTAGTCAAAACAACAAACAGCTGCTTACGTACGAGCGTACGCATAATATAATTGTTTTCCGAAGCACCCTGCTCTCCCACCAGTCGGCCCGAGCTGGAGTATGTCCCGGTCCAAAACTGCTGCTGACACTGGCGCGTGGAGTTGAGGCGTTGTATCCACTGCCACCACTGCAACTGTGCCGAACGGAATGGATCGGACGGATCCACAGTTCGTCCGACGCTGGTTATATTGATTACTACGTTGTAGGAATGGGGAACGCCCAGTTGCCGGTACATGAACCATATTCCGTCCGCCTGCATGCAAATTGTAATTATAACGACATTGAAAATAATGCCACGGAGATCTGCATGGCGACAAGCGCGATTTGTTTATTTATTGAATTCATTCTTAAGCAGACAACCCGTTTCCGGAACTCAGGTCTGTTTGATAATGTAATGCAAACGCTACGGATGTTACAAGTTGGAATTATGTCTTTCATGAATAATTTTTACTTGCAGTTACTGCCGACCTGATTCGAAGAGTCGTCACCCGGTGGGACGATAAAGGCTGGCAGTGAGGGCAAGCATGGACGGGAAGATGGACTAGATACGTTGAGCAGAGGGCCAACAATACATTCAGCAAAATGCATCGCATGAAGAATAGCAAAAAGCTTCTTTAACATACCGAAGAACTTAGCAGTGCACCCTGGTTGTAAAAAATTTATGCTTAGATAGGAGAACGAACGATAGCTTGGCAAGTATCAGCATCGATCGAGAGTACATTCAGCGCGCTAATTCTTTACAGCGACTCTGTTGAAACATAATGGCCTTCATTTTCATGTTTACAGACGAACCGCTGATGAAGAACACTAAACAGCACTACGTAGTGCGGTGAAAGCCCATCGAACAGTGCATATTTTATTCTTGCCGTTAGTTTTTATTCACGGTCCGAGCAGTGCTTATAGAATGCTCGAGGCCGAATAATATTGTATTTTTCGTGATAAGTAGGTCATATCTCAGTCAAGCGGACTGATTTGTGTCGAATTAATTTACTTCAGTAAAGGTAAGAGGAGAATACCGATTCGCTAGTACGAGTACTGCGCAATGTGAAACTGCAGCTAACGTGTAAGTTTATATTAAAAATTGTTCATAACATGAGGTGATAAAGTACCGTACTCATTTGTTACTTAGTTGTTAAAGTGTACCAGCTGCGGATAACATATTTACAACTACTGAACTATAGCACTTTTATTTTTGATATTTTGTTGGGAACTGCGATGATGTAACGTACGTTACAGCATGATGTATGCGTCTACTATAAGGCCAAGAAAAATAATATGGACTGCAGTCAGTATATCCTCAGGAAAATATTTACGTTGGAAAGAAATTGCAAGGAGCATGGAGAAATTGCAAGGTTTGGCACCTTGTCAGAGATCATCAGCTGAACAAACACTGACACGTCCCATACGAACGATGGTCAGCGCGAAAGCAGACTCCTCTGTGTTACCGCCGTTACTGCACTCCAACAGATGCTTTCCAAGAGACTTGAAATTCAATATGCTATGGTAACAATCCACAAATTATCTAAGTTCCACGAGAAATGATAACAAATTCCACTGCGGCCTTTTCTGATGACCGCTCTTTAGCGGCATTTATCAGCGGTGTAGCTATTACAACACTTGCTGCATTAAGTAACACCCTAGCCTTAATCATTTTTAAGCACCACACGGCGCTGAGTTCCCCATTTTCAGTTTTAATTATGGCTTTGCTAGCATCCAACGGATTATACGCCATTTCCAAGTTCGTCTCCATCTTGGGTAAAGAACTGTATTCCGTCTTTCCAATGGGATTCTACACATGCGCGTTTGTTCTGTATTCCGACTGGGTAATCGATACCATCTCGATGCACATCCACATGCTCATTTCCATCAACCGTCTCTGGGCCATGTTCTTCCCGATATCTTACAGATATCGTAGCTGGAGAATGGTCGTTGTAATGGTAATTCTCTGTGTTGTATACGTCCATCCTGTATGCCTTCCTGGAATACTGGTGGATTTGCTTTTCGGGCATTTGGACGCAGATTACAGAACTAACTGCTACATTGACGACACATTGTTGTCTGCTTGGATTCAAGTTATGTTGGTCCTTACTAACGCACTTCCGGTACTGTTTATGGTCACTTCAACTGTTATACTGTGGGTGAAGCATCGACGGAGTAAACTGAGCAGGCACAGAAACGGAGGATTCATGGTACTTTTGGCGCTGACCGTTAGTGTCTCTGTTTGTTGGATACCGTATGGGATTTATTATTCAGCTGAAATATTCGGGGACACGAGTGACACGACCGTGGATCGATTATTGTTTGCATTGTATAATGTTCAGGGAATACTGGATCCAGTGTTGATATTGTGGAGTATGACAGACGGGAGAAGTGCGGCAAAGAAAGCCTTAGTTAATTTGTCTCCTAATTTATTAGTTACTCGTCCAAAGTGATAACCACATGGAGAAATAAGTTGTCGCTACGACGGGAAAACGGTACGGACTTTTTCTTGCCGTACCAAATGTCTGGCTATTGATTACTATGATAACTGCCTGGACAGGCAGGACTTGTAGGTTAGGGAGGATGAACTACTCTGTTAATTACATACTGTAGTATGTTCTTGGCCGATCAAGCTGAAATGGACGGCCGAGTACAAGTCCGCAGTTGGTCCCCGGTTTGTCCCGTTTGGGCGCATTTACCACACAGTTTGGATTTTGACTGACAATAATGTAGTGTACCCACTGGACGGAGATCTACAGCTGCCCGTGGAAGCTTTGGTCGCTTCTAGATCGATCGCTTCTATTTCTCTTACTTAGCAAGGATTGGCCTGATCAGAGCCGTGACACTGCACGGTACGGTGTTAGATATATTGCGAAGAAATCCCAGTCGGGGAGTATTTCGCTCATTAGTTGTTTTATGAAGGAAGAAGGACAAATTGACAAGATTGTTGAAATGACATGGCTTAGATATAACTTAAACGATCCGATTGTGTTTATTTGGCAAAATTCGTTTAGTTTCGGTATGTTGAGAGTAGTACGTGTATTCGGAGCTCGGAGTGTTAAATCTTCAAAAAAAATGTTCGCGTTTTCAGGATTTTTTCTCTGTTGGCCCGCAAAATTTACTATATGGGTACTAAGTAAATGCACTCGCCAATGGCTGCACGAAAGACCGAAGAGAAAGAACTCAGTGCTTAAACTTTAAACATACCCAACCTTCTTTTAATCATTACCTTAACTGTTAGCTCTTTCATTTTTTTTGTCGTGACGGACCGACCGACAAATACACAACACGAAATCCATTTTGGCTCAGTATAAAGGACATCCGCTTCGGTTAGGTCGATTACAGAATACGAGGAACGATCGGCGATTGTTTAGTTAAGGAGGAATGGGCCTTTGCAGATTTTGAATCAGCCCAAAGTGGTGACGCCGCGACAACAACCAGTGCCGTGGGGTCCTTCGTGTGGACTGCCGATGATTTGGTCACGTTGGACTGGGGAAAATTGAGCAAATTCACTGCACATAGCCTGCTCAAGGACGCTTCTTACGAGGCGTTTGTCGTTGGTGTGACGCTATAAAATTCTACATGTGGTGAAAACTTGCGGAAGCCTTACTAACCTTTTGGAATGTCTCTCTGGAAATAAGGGCTTTCTTATCCTTTAGTAAGTTTTCAGATTGGGTTATGCCTCTTGGTCAGATTCGGTAAACACTGCGGCTTAGTGAGGTTTTGTTATAACGTTATCAGATCTGTAAACTATACAGTTCACTCTTTTATGGGAAAATGTTGCGAGATGTTCATGCGATTTTTGACCACCGACTTATCATATGCCGGGCATATTCGTAAAGTAAATTACTAAATACATACGGTGCATGGACTTCATCGACGCGCTGTTCGGGACGATTTCACGTTTCAAGTAGCAAAAATCTGTCATATAAGTACAGTGTATGTACATAAGTACGAGCACGAGCAAATTTGCGCGAAGATGCAATAACGGTCGAGGAAACATTTTAATTACTGAATCTGCAGCCACTCTGGCCCTAAGATCGAATAACGTGGGTTCAGTTCCCACCGTGAGTAAGGTTTATCTAAATTTCTATTTCAAAAATCAACCAAAAAAATTAAAATCCCAAAAATTTCCAGTAGCCAGGTAGCAGGACTTAATTGTCTTGTAAGTGCCTTGACCAAGGCTTTGGCTACTGCAGTGAAATAATGATAATACTACTCCATGGTGAGAACTCTGAGCCAGTCCGCTCTTTATTCCGCTCACGTACGCTAATTAAACGCACACATATGATCGATCAGTAATTACAATCGCTAAAGGCTTATAAAGCCGACTATATATCAAGATACCGAAGAATTGTGAAAAACTCAAGTAAATTATTCGAACGCCACATCTCGTTCTGGATCAACCAAAGGAGAATGTCATGGAACGTGAAACGGATATTGCACGGTTCTATTATCGACGTTGAGTCATTCCTGTCAGGGCGCCTTCGGCTGTTGCCGTTCCAGCCAGCGATCCTGTTGCAGCAGCGGCATTGGCGGCTTTACCCGTTGCGAGAGCACTCCCACCCCGGCCCATCCCCTGGGCTAGAGCCGGAGCTCCAAGTGCTCCCGTTCCCATCACACTCTGATCTCCCGTTGCGAGGGCACTCCCACCCCGACCTCCCTCTTGGGCTAGAGCCGGAGCTCCAATTGCATCCATCACACTGTCTTGGGCTAGAGCCGGAGCTCCAACTGCTCCCGCTCCCATCACACTCTGATCTCCCGTTGCGATTGCTTCCGCAGCTCCATGTGCGGCGTCACCCAGGGCTCCTGTTGCTGATAGACCCGGAGCGCCTATTGCGGATATACCCGGAGCTCCTATTGCGGCTATACCCGGAGCTCCGATTGCTCCGTTTGCCATTACACCTGATACACCCGCCGCGATCGGTGCGCAGCTAATTTGGCTGGCCTAGAAAAAAAGTAGAAATGTACAATCTTAGTGACCAGTAAGAGCTTCGATAGTGGACACCGGACAAGGCAACTTTATGGCTGCATGCTTACAGTGATTATGACTTACCAAGAAGCACGCAGCCAGCAAAAGTAACGATTTCTCCATGGGGCTCATGGCTGAACTGTTAGGCTGTTCACAGGTTACACGAAAAAATCAACAGTTAATTTCACTGCTCAGATGAAGGAAATGTATACATCGAATGCTGATTATGCTCTTACAGTCACAGACACCCGGTTTTTATACTCTTTGGTCTGTATTGCTTCTACTTCGAGGGCAAAAGTATCGGAAGTTCCCGCTTTACGATCAACAACGTTTCGCAACCAGTAGTTAGTGTACGTTTTAAGTTCGTTCGAAGTACAGTTGTTTTCGAAACTATATTTGGCGAAACATTGATGGAAATTCCATACTTTCGCGGAAATCCGACTGGTTTTGCCGCTCAATGTGTCGGCGGCTAATGCAGACAACCCGCACGGTCAGTGGCTGTGCATAATAGCTAGGAAATCTGAATTTATGCGTCTAGACGATCCATTATCCGTGGACCGTGAGTCAAGCACAACTTACCCTGCGGCTGTTTTTTTCGTCTGGCAAAGTCTGGCTCAAGCTGTTTTATTACTCAGCATATTATTATAATAATATGCCGAGTAATAAAACAGCTAGAGCAAATTGTCGGCCTTTCGTTTTTAACAAGGAAAAGAATTCTGGTGACAATATGCATACATTATACATAACCGCAAAATTGTTATCCGCAAACCCGCGAACTCACGGGCAACGTCGACTTCTAAGAAAGTCACAGAGAGGTATCTTTTCTACTAGCAAATTTAAGTGCAAAGCTTGTGCTGAATGTCAAATGCGGACTCTGACTCAAACTGTCCAAATTCTGACTTTGACCTCTAAAAAGTTTCCTACAAAATTTTCTACCAGGCGAAGAACTTTGTTCCGTCTTTCCAAAGGGATAGTAATCAGAGTACACAGTACCCATTTATGTTCAAGTTACATTTAGAGATGGTAATTTCTCGGCTCTGGGCAATGTTCTTCCCAATATCTCATAAGTGTCGCACCCGGAGAATGGCCATGGTAATGGTACTAATCCTTGTTGTATATACATACGTCAGTGCTGTATGCCTTCCTGGAATACTGTTAGCTCTTCGGGCATTTGGACGCAGCACGACTACTGTAACTGTGATACTGACGGCACGTTGTCGTCTGCGTTTTGTGGTACTGTGGCTCCTAAGACTTTTTTTAAGAAGTTTTCTTTTCATACATCAGCTGGTGCTGGTGTACTAGGTGCATAAAGCATCGGCAGAGTAAACTAAGCAAGCGCAGAAACGGCGGGTTCTGGGCGCTTGTGGCCTTGATCGTTAGCGTCTGCGTGTGCTGGATGCCGTATGGGATTTTGTTATGCAATGGAAATATTCGGAGGCGAAACTGATACGACCGCGGATGACTTGTTGCATGCTTTGTGTATTGTCCTGGGAATCTGGAGCCAGTGTTACTATTGTGGAGTACGAAAAGCTGCAGGACTGCGGCGAAAATGCCGTCTCTACTTAAACCGAAAACTTGTTCACATTGGTAGCAACCGCACAAACACATTCCTGTCAAAATAGGTCGGTATAACTCGGTTTTGTCGCTTTGTGTGATACAAATCAGAATTTTCGATCGGTATTAGCGAGCCTGTGCATATAGGACGAACGAAGTCGAAAAGAGTGCAGAAAAAGTTAATCAAAACCATGGAAAAGCTTCGGATTCCATAAGAACGCCGCCAATAAATATTTCGTCTTGTATCTTTGCGATCGATTTCGATTCCACACGCAACGTGAAACGGCTAATCCTGCACCTGACCATGCTTCTGAATGCAGCCCACCAGAAACAAGGAAGACGGTCGTCCTTGCGGTCCGGCGATATAACAAATCACAAACAGCTTTCGCAAACTTATTTCTGGGTTCTCGAGTGTTGTCTAGTATAACGTTACAATATCCGTTAATCGATAGACAATGATCATTCATCGCTAACACTATGCAGTGACGAAAAATTAGCAGCTGCGCTTAAGCGGAGCAGAAGCCATCGATGTATACGTACACCTGGTCAGTAAAGGTAACTTTTCTAAATCAGACCTCGAATTATTATTTATGACACTGTCACTTTATTCTGGACCATTTTGTGTACTGATGAGGAAGGATAGCTGCACTAATGCAACTAGCGTCCATTTCAAGCAAGTGCTTTCACATGGTGTCAAACTAGTTGTTACGAAAAATGATTACTAAAAAAGCAAAAAGCACAATATTTGGCTTGTACCAAACTGTATTAGCCATTTCCATAAATACAAAATGTTGCCGGCTCGGGACTTCGCAATCCGAAAGTCTAAGAGCAGATGATTACAAAATTAAGCTTTCGGAAGCTTTTGTATACTGTTCGATCCATGCAATACCAAAAACAACAGCGCAAGAACGGATGATCAATCGATTGTCGTGTCCATTAGGCTTTTAAGTTCCTTCCCTATAAAAACTAAGAAACATATATGCAGCTACTGAAGTACAGATTGCCCGAAACTTTTGTTATCATGAGTGCGAGACACTGCCCGCGGAAGCATAGGTTACCCAAACATGTTCGTTGTGAACTCGGTTTCGCTCAGGCTGTCATCATATTATAGTTGCTTGGCGAATAAATATTTCACTACCGCATAACTCCCGCAGTGTGCGGTACCAACGTACGTAGAGTAAGTAAAGGCCATTTACATAACAGACTTCGAAATAGTAGTAACAATTACGCTGTAAGTATTGCTAAACGTTCCTGCAGTCTGATTTAGAACCAACGGAAGCGAATAACATAGAAACCATTAACTAAGGAGGTACTGGTCGATGTTATTGTCGCTTGGCATAATCAGCATCGAAAACAATATACCGCAAGATTTGATCAGTTCCTCAGGCGCTGCAGTTAAGTGCCGTTGAAATTCCGACAGGAAACAATGGATTTGCCGCTTGGGTATTTTCAGAATATGTCTGGCGCCCTGAGTTAAAAGCCGCCAAGTGATAATAAAGTTTCTTCCACTACTCAGAGTTTTCACATCTTTGTAGCATTTCACGCTTACAAACCTAAAAATTTTGGATTTGTCTAGCTGTCGCGGCAGTTACTGGCTGGACAAAAAATCTTGTACTATCTCTCTTTATAATGAAAGTGTTAGTGCTGGTTAATTTTATCGTTGCTGCACCATTCATCGGGCTCAACAGTGCATCTGTTGAAGATGGAGCCGTATGCAAAACTAAAGTCTGCAAAGAATTAGGTGAGTCGCAGTTATGCTCGATAGCTTGTAACGTAACGTTGCCGCAAATCAACAAAAAGATAGTTGCATTTTTCGGGAAACTTCTCTGATCTTTACCGATACGCTAAAAAAACTCCAAGCAAACGACTGCGGTCGTAAGTAGATTCGTAATGTCTTATAATTAGCTATAATATTATAGTAATCATCAGCTTGACAGCTTCGTAATTGAACGTCTGGCTTTATACAACATGAGTTCCGGTATTTTAATGGATTATTATCATCCACAGCCAAGAAGTATCTTGACCGTATCAGCAGTAGCGTCGATCCATGTGAAGACTTTTACGAGTATAGCTGCGGAAAATGGTTACCGAAACAAAAGAATGCTATCAGCGAATTTTCCACAGTTGCCAAGAAGGTGAAGAAGGAAGGAATAGGTTGGTAGTAACTGGCATGCATTTGTTATCTCCATTTCGCATGTTTTTTCCATTTTCAGCCATCCTAAACGGTACCATAAAGCCGAAAGGATCACCATTTGAATCCGAAATCAAGGCGAAGAACTACTATAAACAATGCGCCGATCGCAGTAAGGTTGATATCATTCGAATATAAGCAAATCTGAAACTTTTATGACATTCACCGTATACCTGCATTGTGCTGCTTATTTGTACAGCGAATATAAGTACACATGCATATTAATCCGTTATTAGATAATGCATCACGATTAATATACACCGTGTCATGTGATTCAGGGGAAATCGAGCAAATTCGTGCTGCGCCTGTCATCAACTTTCTGGAAACATCCATGGGAGGATGGCCCATTATTTCCCCCAAATGGGATGGCTCCGGTTTCGACGCAACACAAGTTTTGGTTGACCACTTTTTCCACGGAAGCCAGCCCTTATTCTACGTCAGCATTATGCCGGATTCGAAAAATCCTAAGGTCAATTTGATCGAACTGGATTCTCCAAAGCTGTATTACAAGATATCTGATCTCATAAAGGACAGCAAAGCTAGCAAATCTTTTGTAAAACTCTATCCAAGAATTATCCTCCTTGTGACGAAACTGTTACTGCGTGACGCCAACGTTGCTACATCGAGTGACACTGAGGAAATACTGAACAAAACCGTTCAGGACATCATTGAAACCGAACGTTATTTAATCAGTGTAAGGCATTACTACTAGCACAGTTCAACGACTGGAATGTGAAACGTGAATTTTGAGTACTTAATGTATTAATAGTACATCCACAAACAGAGTTAGCATCTAACAGAACGCAATCGACTGAAACCTGAAGTCCGGTTAGACTTGAAAAATGGTAAATTACCAACAGTGCCGCGAGTCGAAATGCTGTTGTGATTAATCTTTACACTGTTTTTTTAATCGCTTTGTGGTTTTCTTATGTTACGCTTTTTTCAGCATATGTTCAACGCGATAGACGACAGAAACGATACCTTCCGTCTGCGCAAGTTCACCCTGAAGGAGTTCCAGGCGCACTACAACTTCAAGTCTTCGTTAATGCGCAGTATGACCTTCACTCTACAGCGCATGGCAGCCGCTGCGGATGTTCCCGACGCCGTCACCGACGACACAACCATCGTCGTACCAAATGCAGGATTCTGGACCAAACTGGATGACAAGCTACTGGAACTGGAGGAGCAAGGGGAAGAGGGCATGCGCCGTCTAGCTAATTTCATTGGCTGGCAGTTTATCTATCGCGCACTGTTAGGAGGTATTCTGCCCAACGATTACAACAAGATAGTTTTCGCAAAGCCCGATATGGAGCAGACATGTTTGAAAGTCATCAAGGAAGCCATGCCGTTGACGTTAAGTGCACTGTATGTGCGGGATGTGGATCTGGAAGATCTGAGGGAACAGGTTGGTTTGAAGTTTGAACCATGATTTTTGTTAACAGTTCACAGTTTGCTTTATTGTTTGCTGTACGTGTTACCCAATACAGTACGTGTTTACTTTATTGTTTTGAGTTTACTGTGTTGTTTACTGTATGTGTTTACCTAATATATGTTTACTTTATTGTTCTGTGATTTGTGTAGACAAAAGCCATTTTTGTTCGTATGAAAACTTTGCAGCTGCGATGGAACCGTTTGAAGCAGCATTTTACACACTCCAACAGAAAAATGATTACTCCAGTTGTATTCAACAGGTCACCCCGATGGTCAAGGACGTCAAACAGGGCTTTCGAGATATGCTGAAAGGAGCCACCTGGATGGATAAAACCACAAATCAGATTGCTGTCGAAAAACTGGACGCTTTCAAGGAAATCATCGCTTACCCCGATTTCATGAAAACAAATCTATCTTATATTGACAACGAGTACAAACTGGTACGTCCAACAAGTATTCGCATGACAGCAGTTTGTGACGACTTTCTTTGATGAAACTGTTGCAGATATCGCTGGAATCGACTTTCCCGGATAGCTTTTTCCAGGTAGCTAAGAGCACGGCTATCACTCGTCTACGGAGGCTCATAAAGAAGAACTCCCTAAATAATCCTATCGAGGATCCCCATAGGGCAGATCCCATGAAGGACTTCAGCGAAGTCAATGCCTACTACGAACCACGCTTAAATATGTTCAGTAAGTTTTGTTGCTGCCTGCGCGCTGGTATATAAGCACGTATGTACTAACGGTATTCAACCGTTTGCTATTAGGTGTTCTGGGCGGTCTGCTGCACTCCCCGTTCTTCGATGCTGCTGCGCCACAGTTTGTGAACTATGCTGGCGCTGGCTTTCTAATCGGACATGAGCTGACCCATGGGTTCGACTACACCGGCGGTCTGTATGACAGCGAAGGTGTCATGCGATGGTGGTGGTCCAATGAAACAACGATCAAGTTCAGGCTGCGTGCCAATGATATCGTTGCTCAATATAACAAGTATTCCATTCCCACTGGAAAGGTCAATGGAGAACTGACAAAGAACGAGAACATTGCAGACAATGGAGGGATAAAGGCAGCACTTAAGGTACTTCGTCTTAAAAGTACAGTTACGTGACGGTGGCATACACGAAATACGGCATATCGGCGTATCGCTCGAGCTGAGCCTACAATCAGTGCGATCAGTAAGACACTAAGATTTGTGGTTTGACAGGGTTATATTCATAACCTTGTGAACTCGCCGACGCCTGACCCGCTTCTGCCTGGACTGGAACACTTTACCCGGTTGCAGATGTTCTTCCTTTCATTTGCGCAGGTAAACAATTTATAAACACAGATCGAAAAAAACGGTGATTTAATCATACTGTTTGCGCTTTACGCGGATGCATACTTTCCACTACTAGTTAACATACTGTAGCATTCCTATCGACAACCGTCCAATGAACGCTAGAAATGTGATTTAAGTTCCTGTAGGGTTCTTCTGCACAGCAGTGGCAGGATTGCACCGATATAGCGTAATTTGTAGAGACATCCACCTCTGCCAAATATAATGAACACCATACATGGAAGTACGGTTTATCTCATAAGGTTTTTTTATAGGTATACGCATGGCTTTTTTGCGTAGTTACAACTTACAAGCTTGCAGATGACCATACAAAACAACTCTTTTGCATGTAAACTAATCTGTGAGCGCGCAGTGATAATCTACACCAGCATTTTGGTACGGTCCACGAATTTATTCACTGTGTACGTTATAGGCTTGGTGCAGCAAAACTGGTGCTGAGGACGAGCGCGTTATGCTCATGACGGACCCACATGGACCGTCGAGGTGGCGAGTCAACGGGGCCCTGTCAAATGTACCGGAATTTGCGCAAAATTTCAAGTGCCCTCTTAATAGTAAAATGAATCCTAAAGTAAAGAATGGTCTATGGTGATGGTAACGATTCCCGGGAGCACAATTGTTTATCTGAAATGATAGTATAAAAACGTCTGAAAGACTCTCGTGATAAGATCCGGGTTTGTGATGGCGAAGGTATAAAAAGTAAAGTGCAGTGGAAAAAATAGTAAAAACTGAAAAACAACCAAGTTGGGAGCCATGACCGATCTTAATCGTGCCGCATAGCCCGTACACGGTACGTACAACAGCTCAAGCTTTGTACGTTCAGGAAAGCGGTTTCCCTGTTGATTTCTACACCATAATGAACCGCAACGTATGCGGTAAAAGACAGCGCCACTTTTGTAAGAAACACTGCAACATACGCTGAAATAACTGATAACATACCATATTGTAATTTTATGCATGCATATATATATTTTTTGGACAGTTATAGATATCGTATACAAGCAGATAGTTTTTGACGACTAATTCAGAAATCATCCGACTGGTTCGCAAATAAAAGATGCAGAAAAATTCCCGTCACTATTAATATTATTTTCCTGCACAACCATCAGTGATTTTACACCCTCCGGGCTCCGTACCATTCACGGAGGTTAACAGTGGTTTTCAATTACGTTATTTCAGTAGAAAACAGTGACAGGCAGTAAGATTACCCTCATAAATCGGTTGAGAAATGGGTTTGCAGAACCGCGAAATGTTGAAATTCATTATCTAGATAATTTTAACAGTTTCTAAATGGAACTGGACGAAGGATCACCCGTCGCGGGCTGAGTAAATTCCAAAGCCACCTGTTCGAATTGCAGAGCGTGTTTTTCTCAGAAAGCAGTTTCTGCCGGTCTAGTTTTCCGTAGTTGAATATTTCTTTTGTTAATTTTCTGTGCTTTGTCTACGCGATAAGTATTATTATCTTCCGCGCACTGGCTGCATATTTCACACTTTAACAGACCAAAGCGAAAAATGTTCAGTCGTGGTTCTAAAGAAACGAATAGCTCTTTCCGCCGTTTTGGTTACCGTACCGTTTGTTGTGTGGAGCCATTCTGTAGACAGCTACAAAGTGTTGTCGCACCGTTCGGTGTGTACCTAAACGTTGCGCGCCGATGTGGCTGGCGTTATAATGTTGTGCGTTACGACCAAGCAACACCGAGCGTGAATTCTTACCCCCGTGCTTTCGGGTAACTACAATTCGAACGGTTACCAGCCTATAGGTGACATATTAGAGCAAAGGCGCTATCCGTGTGGATAACATCGGTGGCTTGAACAGAGCAACGCCCGCGCGCGGATGCACGCAACGCACGGCTTTTGTTCAAGCCACCGAACGCAGAAATGCTTATCGCGGTGGATAGCGCCTTTGCTCTATTTGTACATCTTTCGTTGCTGGAACGCGCTGCATCAAGTCCTAAGTAAGGTTACCTGGGAATGCACACGACCTGGGCAGCGTTATTGAAATGGGCAGATGTAAAACAAAGGTCTAGAGACAAGAATCATAGATTCGACTCAGGACACCGCAGTTCGGAGAATAGATAATAGCTAACCATCAAGATGATGAACTACTTCAAATAACTCGAGCATTATGTACATCTCATTCTAGAGCAATCCTAGGACCAGTGTGCATAGGATGTGGAACCGATGTAGCAAGGTCCTACTTTCGACGTCAAACTGCCGCTGCCAGGGCGCCTTCGGCTGTTGCGGTTCCAGTCAGCGATCCTGTTGCACCAATAGCTCCGGCCTGTAGACCTTTACCCGTTGCGGGAGCGCCCCGAACCTGAGCTCCGTCTGCGGCGACGTTAGTGCCCAGTGCGGCGACATTATTACCCAATGCGATGGCACTCACACCCCGACCTCCTTCTTGAGCTAGAGCTGGGGCTACCTCTTGGGCTCCCGTTGCCAGGGCACTCACACCCCGACCTCCCTCTTGAGCGAGAACCGGAGCTCCAAGTGCTCCCGTTCCCATCACACTTTGATCTCCCGTTGCAACTGCTTCCGCAGCTCCATCCGCACCC
>JAQGAU010002490.1:0-15380 GCA_034698045.1 Paramacrobiotus richtersi
TCCCACTGCCACTGAATTGCAGAGTTGGCGATAAGTTACGTACATCTCACTCTGCGACCCATTTGTGCGGGCGCGTACAGTAACCGTGTATCATAGCGGAGTTCGGACACCTTTATGTATTCTTCTTCGTGATTCCTAATTTTTGCTGCCTTTAACTCTTGTTTATTATTCATTTTCCTGACTAGGGGACTTTTGTACCGCACAGTATCCGTACTTGTCGTGATCGCACAGTGTTCAACACACTGACTTGCAAATCAGTCCCCGCAGATAATGAAGATTTTTTTACAGCAGTCGATCTCATAGGGTCGAATCTTTGGTTGTTCGTTCATTCCCTGATTAGCACGGGTACGAATTAAGGCAAGAATTGTCGGTGTAGGCGAGCGTTCTGGACGTGAATCTAACCAGCGATCAGCCTTTGGTTCAGCCAGAGCGATGGTACTGCGGAGTAACAGAATGTTGTTGAAGCAGATAGGACTGCAGCCAGTTCACTGGGACGTACCCGAAACCGGCCAATTCAAAGTTATACTTGCTGCCATATGCGTAGATATCCCAAATTTGTTATCAAAAAATCTTTTGCTTCCTGTCTCGGAAACAGCTGACCAGCCTCGCGCTGTATTGCACACTTCCATGATTCCAGATGCAGCATCTTTTCTTGAGCAGCCGCCAAGAACATATATTGTATGTTATCTGAAACGAAAGCACAGTGATCTTCCCTTCCCTTCAGAAGATCATGCATCTTTTCCCATTGACGAGTTGAAGACTGCAGGTCTAAACGCAGGCATGATCGACAATCGCTATCGTAACGGTAGTCACCGCCGCCAAGGATACACACAGTCTTATGCAATACAACCACAGCGAAGCCCTGCCGCCAAGGTAGATCTGGTAAAGCCTCCCATTCACCTGTAACCGTATCAAAACAATTGACCCACATTGGCAACCTGTAGTGTTCGAGCCACTTCTCTCCGATGAAGATGATTCGGTTACCATCGCGTGTTCCGTAGTGCCTCTGCAAGCAAACGCGAAAACAAACTCCAGGCGCAATTTTGGCAAAAGCGGACCAATACGTACCCTTTTTGATGTCGACCGGAATTTCGGCGGTAGTTTAAGTATGACATCCGTTCCATCACGAAGATCCAACATTCGGAACTGAACCGAATCCCCCATCTGATACCAAAAATAGATTTTGTCCATGACGGTTATGGGACATAACATTGGCCCTGATAGTCGCGGCCGTTCGGGAAATAAGATTGTCGGAGAACTTTGTTTTTGTACATCCCAGACCACTACTTCGAGGAAACCCTCTACCCTTGCCTGGCATACGACAGTACCGTTGGAAACAGCGAGTACGTGCAAATCTACGTTCAGATAACCAGGTAAAGTTAATTCTGTCACCGACTTCGTGATAGGGTCAAACACGTAGCATTCATTAGCTAGAGGTCGATGGCGGAAGATGATGATAAATTCTCGTGCTTTCAACTGCTGAATGAGTAAACGTGCAGAAATTCTTTCAGCGCTTACGGTATGTAAACATTGTTGCAAATTGAAAGTTAAGTAGGATGGAATGGCTTCAATGGCACACGGAACGTATCCGTCGATAATTAGTCGCATAAACTTTTCGTCGTTAACTTTGTTGCCAGCTTCGATTGTTTTATCTTCCTTGCGAAGCCATTTCGGATCGTTACCTACAACACAGTCAGCCAACTCCAACATGATGCATCCTAAACTCCACATGTCAGTTTTTCGCCCGGGATGTTCGGATTCTTGCATAGCCACAAATTTCCTAAGCATCTCCGGCGACATGAAGCGATACGTGCCACGAAGATTCGTAATATCGCGCGAACAAGTCGTCTCCCGCTCCATCTGCACTATATCGTCCAAGTCACAGATGGCGAGTTTTCGAACCCCATTCTGAGTGTGCGTCGTGAGAATGTTGCCTGGTTTCAAATCTCCGTGTATGATCTCTCTATCGTGCAAAAACTGGAGCCCTTCGGCAATTTGTACGGTATATGACACAGCGGTTGCTTCACTCATCAAAGCTCTTTCTTGCCGGAGATCGTGCATCAGCATGCTTAAATCCCCACCTGCAATGAGAAATTTACCGTACAAATGGGAATCTGGTGTAGAATTTTGCTACGGTACCATTGTGGTAGTCCATCATCAGTTCGATCGACACCCCTCCTAATGACGTAGCGATCGTAACTTTATGGTATCTGACGAGGTGATCGTGGCTGAAAGTAAGCAGATTTTGAAGACTTCGATTTAATCTGGTCCATTTCCTAGGATCATTGAGTAATGCTGCTTGTCTGTTCAAATGAACGAAATTGACGGCCACATGTTCGGCTCCACGAAAATCCGCGCGGTCTGTAATGGCTGCTTGATATACAGTTCCGAAGGCCCCTTTGGCAATGTGATGACTGGAGTTGTAACGGTATTGACAGCTACTACAACCAAATGTTATATCCTGAACGAACGGATGACTGCCACGCTCCATTTACGATATGTGCTGATTCCGGTTTAATGAAAAAGAGGCACTTTGGAGACTGGGCGAACGTCGAATGTTTAAAACTTTAACATCCCGCAAATTCCTTTACGCGGGATAGCTAACAATGCCTAATCAAATAAAAAACTTATCCCAGTTGGCGCGTGAGGGAACAGTTGCCAATACCAGCTGGGAATTACCACGCATTATCTCAATACTCAAACGCCAACTGGGATAAGTTTTTTATTTGATTTGGCATTTTTTGGTGTGTACATTTGTAAGTCATGAATAAAGATTAGACGAACAATGCCTATAGGCAGCCACGTGCTGACAGTGTTCCAACATTGCTTGTACTGTATATCTACGGCAGATAATAATGTAAACGAGATAACAGACTGCAGTTTTGATGGTTTTCTTAGCAACAGGCAACAGATAACTGAATGATAACAGTGGCGGATTGTGCCGGTTAAGGCCAGTGAAGTTCGATTTTCTCTCCGACCAAAACACTGAGAACTCGCCAAAGAACTTAAAAACTCTATGGTACCGTTTTGTTTAATGAACTATCTGAAAATAGTACCGGATCATGTTGAGCTGTTGTTGTTCGGGAGGTTTTAGTTTTTACTATCCCGGAACTGCGTCCGGTATTCTATGATATCATGGCTTCGCAAAATGGAAACACATCACAGTACACTCAGGCAATTTACGAATAGCAAAGTAAACAGCAGATGTGGTCGCTACTATAAGCCGCCTTTTTTACGTCCTTGAAGCCTCCTTTTTTACGTCCTGTATGCCGCATAAAGCCTTGAGCCGAACGAAGCTTGACAAAGAAAATTCAGCAAGCTTTTAAGTGTTTAATAAAGTACCACTTACGGTTTTATACTTGCTTTAATAGGAAATATCAGCGTATATTGTACGGTAAATTAGCATTCAGTAAGGGAGTCTAAATTGTCTATAGCGTAAATCTTCAACTCGGCCCATATTTCGTCCGCTGGAAAGACTTTTATCTCCGAGAACCCGTGCATTTTCAATACATTTAAGGATAACTGGGACCACACTCGGACAACGGAAGCGCACCTTGCTTGACACGGCAGTTCCGTCTTGATTCCGCGCTAAGCTGTTGTACTGTGATTATTCGCTGCGGCATTTCAGAAGTCAATCAGTCGAAGATTAATAAGCTCAAGGTCGATCGGAATCAGATCTCGAACGCTAGTTACACTGTCTGCTAATGTCAGAAGGCTTGCAGACAGCAAACTAGGAAGATAATAACAGTGACATTAAGACTCGTGAATCCTCATAATGTATAATGACCCGCATGCAATCCGCATTATAAAACTGCCTTAGCAATCAATGGCACGATTGGCACCTGAATTACATTTCATAGGTAGACGGAATTAATGGAGTTTATTGGTCATGAACCAGACATCCCGCCGCGAAATCGTGTTAATTGGTTTCAATTACGTTAGTCGGTTTAATTGCACAGAGTTTCCTACATACCGACAATTAATTAAGTCATTGATTTACAAGTTAATTAGCTCGAGGTCGGCCGAAATCGAACGCAAGTTGCGCTGCTTGTTAAGGCCGGTGAAGGCTTGGCACAACAGCAAACCAGGAAGACAATGAAACCGCTGACTTTGTCGTGCTGCATAATGAAGCGGTCGCGATCCGAATTATCACATTGCTTGAATAATCAAGTGGTTCATAAGTTAATTTCCGAAGGTAGACGGAACTGTTAATGACTTTCACTGGAGTTTTGTATGACACATGCAGCTTTCATATGCCTTAGTATACAGTTACCGACATGAACAAGCCAATCTCGCGGCAATTTCGTTGTAATTAAATCGCTAATTACTGCACTTTTAACCAGACTTATGCAACGAAATGTAGATGGAGAACAAGGTCGGAAGTGAACGTTCGCGCCAAGTGCGGAAAGGACATGCAGTACCAACGTTTTCCACTGGAGTATAAAATAATAGCAATTGTTCAGTCAAGTTCATCAGTCAGTCAACCGAGCACCTGTACCGTAGCAGTTTCATTAGCTTTATACGCACGATATCCAATTAAAAACCATGAAATCCGTTCTCGTATTTCTTGCCGTTGCGGCCGTGGCTTCCGCTGTCAGCCTTAAGGTAAGACATCGGCTGACTTGACTGATACCCACATATCACCTCAATTCGAAGAAATATATTTATGGATAACACTTAATAAATGCAAGGTTAAGAGTTACCGATCTTCGTCAGTAAATAAACTGTATGCGCTTATCCAAAGGCCAAGCGCGCTGTGAAGACCCAAAATCCCCTGCCATTCGCTGCTTTGGACCAACTGCGCGGCCGCACCAGGCTGTCCGTTCCTGACCAGTTCAACTTGATCGCTACCGCCCGCGCCGGCCAGGACTACCCCAATTTGGTATCCATCCCACAGACTAGCTTTGACTGCGGCAGCACACATCAACCTGGATTCTACGCCGACACTAGCTCCGAGGCTCGCTGCCAGGGTAAGAACATCATTTCGTCAAAAGTGATGCTCTGTGAATAGGCAGAATAGTGCCAACTTGTGAACGAGGAGGCCAAAAGATCAGTCAAATCAGTTAAAGCTTCGTTTTTGCAGTGTTCCACCGTTGCGACATCAACGGGAACCAGACCTCGTACCTGTGCCCGAACATGAGCGTCTTCAACCAGATCACGCTGACCTGCAGCTGGTTCTTCGACGTGGACTGCTCCAAGACCGCTGCCCTCTACGACTACTCCAACAGCCGCCTCTACCAGGGCGCCAACGTTCCTCTTCTTGACGATGTCATCCGCAAGATAACCGGCGCTGTGGCTGCTGGTCGCGTCGAGGTTGCTGCGCCCGAAGAAGCTGCCGCGGAACCGGCTCCTGAAGCTGTTGCAGAAGAAGCACCAGCTGAGTAAAAGCATCGGATTCTGCTACCTTCTGCATAAATGCGCTTGCTAACGTTCTAATGGATTCAGTGTGGTTTTGTAAATTTTGCACAATAATGTCCAGCAGATCGCTTGTATCACCAATGCAGTTAAGGGATTACGGCATGAATATTTAATTCGGTATTATTTGTCTAGTGGGTCCGATGTAGTTCGGTTTGAGTTACAGACAATGAAGTACTTCCTTCAGTCTGCCATGGCTTGCTGGAAACATGTACTTAATGATAACTTGTGAGTAACTCCTTCAAGGCAGTCAGCAACACGTGTGAGACGGAAGACATCGTATCTTCTTCTGTGGTACCGGGTGCTGCTCTTGAGCCCGCCATACCCAGAATACTGAAATCTATGTCTGGTTAACAACTTAACAGTCCTGTGGTCTCGAACCGAACTCATTTGACCGTCTCGGTCTCACTGGTATCTGTAATTCTTCTACCCCATGCATCGGTTTCGTCAGCAGTTGACGCTTCGCAAAAAAGTCATCATCTGTCCACTCTACACACCGGAATCTTGTTCAGAAAATTCAGGAAGCTCAGGAAATTTGACTCGCTGTACAGTGAATGTTCTGCAGTATCTGGCGAATCGTGCTGTGTCCCTCGGTATCTATTACGTACATTCAGCCTTGATGTATCCTGACATTAGTCGCACATTGAAAAATCGACGACACCAGCGCACAATACTTTTGGCATTGCCGATTACCACCTATGGCTAGATCCGTACACCACAGATTTTTTGGACGCGTTTTTTCGACATTGTATTCCTAGTATTCCACCGTATTCCGTCAGTATTCTACAGGTATTCCGTTTTCTAATGCTGTATTCCTCATATTCTACGAGTGCGCCAGTATTCACACAGTATTCTGCTCATATTGTCTTAGTTAATGTTCACTTGTGAAGTGTAGAATACACGCGGAATACCAACGGAATGCAGGCGGAATACAGACAGAATACAGACATAATACGGAGAATACATACAGATGCCATTGTCCCGCGACATTTTTTAATATAACTGGTTATGATTTGCCTTCCGTATTCTCCGTATTCTGTCCGTATTCTGTCCGTATTCACCTTGTATTCTTTCCGTATTCCGTGTGTATTCCGCGATGTTTTACAACTTGTTCTGGTACAATGTGCGTATTCCCCGTTTTCAACTTGTATTCTGTCAGTATTCTCGTTGTATTCCGTTGCCACTTCATTTGTTCCTTTTAGAATACGTATGAAATACAAGCGGAATACATAGAGAATACGGGCGGAATACGGGAGAATACGTACAAAATACCAACGCGCATAGCCGAATATCGAAGAATACAATCCGAATACTGGGAGAATACATGTGGAATACGCGCGGAATACGAGGAATACAGAGCCAAAAAAACGTGTCCAGAAAAGTTGTGGTGTACGGATCTCGCCATATCTACCGATTACACGCAATGCACCCGGCAGCAGTTCGCCGAGCAGTTTGATAATGTTTCCTGTTGACTGAGACAGGAAATGAACGCTCATGACAATGACTAACAATAAGAAGGCAATAACGTGTCAATGATGATAAATAAGGATGTCCAGTTGTATGTGTATTAAACCTCCACATGCAACTCGGACATTCCGTACAAGCTGGAAATAACTGGTAAATAGCCATGCCCGAGACTGCCCATGATCGTAGATTTTCTTTCATCAGTTTTCGGTGTACTAAATCAAAAAAAGCAAATAAAAAGTAGCCAAAGAAACCCATAAACGCTTGCATTGCGCTTACATTGCATATTATCGCGGCAAAATTATTGAATACATTGGTATGTATGGTAATGCAATAACCTCATTCAGCTTTTCTGAGACACGGCATTTTAGTCACGTTCGGAAACCTTTCTAACTGACTGCTATTAGTTTTACACGGGACTTGATTCTTTCTTTCACAAGTCCCTAAAGAAAATTATCTCCGCAGTCCAGCAAGCCAGTAGGTCTTCATATCGCATTTTCCCTTGACTGTCAACAATCCTCTGGGATGAACAACAAACTGAGAAAATTGTTCCAGGAGGAACTGGCTTTCGGAGCTGAGATGTATACGCCTTGGTAGTTTGTGACTGCACATGCGGGATGCTATGTTCACCGTATCGCCAAAGCTATTCAGAAAAAAATACCCGCGTTTATGAAGCAATTCTTAATACGGTGCGGACGCAACGTACAGACAATAACGTGGCCTTTTTGTACCCATCAACCCAGCAGCGCAGGCACCTAAAGGTCGTTCAATTAAGGAAGTGCCACAATCAAGATTTTGCATCTGTTCGTTACCGGAATGGATTCCTATCCTAAACCGTAGCTTCACTTCCGTGCCAATTAGTCGCGCTTCTGCTTCGCTAAGTTTCAGAGCAAAATGTGCGACACGTTCCACATGGGTTTTACCAATCCTGACCGGCAAGCCGCTCGCTACCTGGAATAGAATCGCTTAGCAGGCTGCCATTAAAGGTGACTTATTACAGTATACGCGGGTCATGTCTTCGCAGTCTTAAGCGAGTAAGTATAATGTATTATGTATACAGTATCCCGTTTTGCATAAAGCTGCGCTAAACTGTAGGGTTTTTCTTTCAGTACGTAGCGCGTACGTAGCGATACTGGCTAAAATAGTACATACCATGTAGGAGTCACCAACGGCTTCTATTTTATAAACATCACATTGTTCCGACAGTTCATCGATGCCGACTTCAGTGTGACCAATCACACTGATGATTCTATCCGGCTGGCTGATTTCAACAAAGTCGGCAAATCCGTAAAGGTCAGTGAACATGATCGTCACACATTCGAAGATTTCAGGGAGGACATTTTCGCCAGATCGAAGCTGTTTAACAATTGGTCTGAAACAAACAGATTATTGGGTATTCCACCTACAGGGTGCCTTATGACAACAGACAGTACTTTGGTAAAAACTGGTTGATTAGTTCATCACATTTGCGGATTTCATTGCGCAGCGCATCTGTTCGTTCGGTCACCTGCTTCTCCAAATCGGCTGAATAACCTGCAGTTCTTTGGTATATCCGATCGATTAGCGTGCAATGATTCGCACCTGCAGCCTCTGTGTCTGCAGAGAACATCTTTCGGAGTTGCTGCACTGTTGGTCGCTGAGTAGGATCAGAATTTATGCAAGAAACAGCAATATATCTAAGTTGTGCTTCCTGGGATGTTCCGGTAAGTCGTTGCAAATATTCCGGAGTTACAAGGAATGGAAGCGATCCCGTATCACCTGTAACCTCAAAAAATGAAGAATGGAAAACAATAAACAACTATCGATTCCACACTTTACCTTGTCTTACTGCACGCAAGGTGGAGTACAAAGCTCCTTTGGTTAACATGTCAAATATGATCAAACCCGATGACCAAACGTCAACCGCTTGAAATGCTTTTGCGTCTGTATCGGCCGGCTTCTCGGGCACCGTCCAGTAAGATCGTTCCCACGGGGTGAAATCACCGTACTCTGTGATATCCTTCCAAACAACGCCGAGTTCCTTTCGTAACTGAGTAAAGGCCAAGTTGGACACCTTCAGAGTGAAATGTTTGTCAATGTGGCAACTTAAGACGCTAAGTCGCCCATGGTACTGCAGTGGCGACGAATGTATATACTCCACTGCCAGAAACAAGCCGACCATAACGCCAATACTGCAGAGCTCGTCCGTAGTTCCTTGTAATGCTGATCTTTACCTTAATGTAGTCCTCGGCCAATGACGAAGTCAATGCAGCATCTGTTGAAATAAAACTGTCGAATACACTGGGCAGCACACCCCTCGATGGGTACTCAGCAACAGCGGAGATCCACCAGGATCCCGCGGACGACTTCGTGACTGCCATTCCATGGAATCGACAAATGTTTAGATTATCGGTTCTTTTGAGCTGTCAGCAACAGTCAGTTCTAACTTATCGACAATATGCATGCTCGACCAACAAATCGGCTATCAGAACTGGGACTATAGAAGTACCTTCTGCAGTGTAAGTAACAGCTGTCGGTTGTTTGACATGTCGTTGAAGGTCACCAATTGCTTTCGGCTGCATAGCTTGGAGTATGTCACAGTTGTCCGGTTGTACTTTGCCAGCTGCAGTGCACCAACCTAATACAACCTTCGCATTGAAAACTAAATGACAAACACGTATTTGGTTACTGCACCGAGGTTTCTCCTTCGCCCGAGTAGTATTTTGTTATTGATTGCGAGAGGTGTGACATTTTGGTGAAATCTTTCGGCTGCTGGACTTGCCACCATTTGTCATACAGGAACGAATTATGCTCTTTACGCCATCTATCAAACATATCAATATGCACATGTGAATATTGCTTGAAGTCTGGTTTACCGAATTTCATTTATTTACCTCATGTATGCAGAAACAAGAGCTGCGATTACCAACAATACTCCGACGAATGTACCAGCAAACGCAGTGGCCCGAAAATTCTGACCTACAAATTAGAATTGCATAAACATTTTTGCAACACGTGTGTTCAACTGAAGTCGTTCTGTACTCTGGAGCACACACGAGAGCCTCTGATGCTGATACCCGCAAGCAGGCTCATTCGCTGGTGGAAAGGCACCATTTCCCCAGAACGTCACGTTAACCAGTTGTACTACTGCTCCAGTTTTGCCAATCCTTTGCAGAAATTGCTGTTGGCGACAGGAAAATATAGAATATTGTCTTGTTCTGTAGAATTCAGCAATGATCACGAGTTCTTTAACGGCAGTACAAACCTGGCGTTTTCCAGTTTGGTCGAAGTACGATAGCGTAAAATTCGTTTGTCTCTGTCCTTCGCTGTCGATGAACATGCTGTCACCACCGTCGTCAACGCTGAATGTTCGGTTTAAGAAGCTCCGAGCCAGTGCAGATCCACTTCGGCATTCAGTGCATAAGTTTAACGTTTCGTTGATCACCTATTGACATATCACAAGTAATTTAATATGAGACAACGCGAACCAGAATGATATCCATGGGTCTGTTGTCTCGGATAGGGATATTCCTCTAATCGATGTGCTCATAGATATTACTTGTTGCCCTTCAATGGTGAGAACGCCAGCGAATCACTGACCTCCCCTTTTGTATAATTCAAAACCTGTTGTTTTCTCCCGGCTGTAAGCACTCAAAACGACCCGGAAATGTGTTATGTATATGTTCCAACCCTGCCCACGTGTCATGCCTCAGAGACCCTGATAAGGGTGTTTCCCACAAAACTCCACTATAATCAGAGATATTTGATCTCCCGGGACATATCAGCAAGGTGCACGCACTGTCTGTTGAAAGACATCTCAAGGGTACTAGTGCGACTGTGATACGTGTATGTATCATGAAAAACAACTAGTCACTTGTAAACACACCTTTAACAAAACCACGTGTTGTATAGCAGTGACGTACCTGGGCAAGTGCCGTAACAGCAAGATAGTTTGCAGCTATCAGGATGTATGGCTGTAAAGGAACCAGATTTCACTGACTGCGCTTTCAGTTTCTACAGCACGATCCTACATTTACCTGGTCAGCCAGGTTATACGCGAAGTCATATTCTTGAGCAGATCCTTTACGAAATGCATCGCCTAGTTTGAATCTCGAGGTCGTGTTGGTCTCTTCGTTCAAATCGAACAGAAGAACCGACCGAAGGGCACGCAGAACCTTCTATTCACAAGAATAACATGAAATATACCGTAGTTTCGTCATACATGTCAAAACAAAGGGGTTTTCAATCAGGGAGCATCAACCAGTAATCAGCAGAATGAACGTCTTGCCGTTTGTGTTTCATGCTTTGTTACCTGATCGTCGCTGCTACCACGCTGCCAGTGCATTGGGCGCAGAAGTCCATTCTCCGCAATTATGTATACCTGCAAATTAAGCTTTTAACAAACTATACGATTGCAGTATATCACAAAGAAAGTACATATTCTTCGTTGGTCATATTCATCTCACAAGCGGTGATCTGCAAAGATACAGCAGCAAATCAGACGCACCGCTGACCGCAGTTCATAATTATAAAACATGTCTCACCAGAAACTCCCGCAAAGGCACTCCATAACCGAAGTAAATCACAACTGCAAATGTAGTAATTATGACTATGAGTGTTTTTTAATTTAATGTAAAGAACACGAATCAGACGGCGTATCATTGATTCTCAGGATTCCAGCACTACTTCCAACAGAAAGCCATTTCTGCCACTTACACTTTATGCACAAGCATGAAGGATTTCTGCCACCTCCCTTGTGAACTTACGGGTTAGCCAATTCATATCCAAATCAATCCAGTGCATGATGCATTCAGCACCTCCAAAAAGTCAGACACAAAACATGCGTCATTACGTTTCACGGAAATCGAGGAAGAATACGAATCTCCGGGCAGAAATGCGTGCTGGTAGTGGTTTAAAGCTCTGCGCATCTTGATATACGGGATTCCCTTAAGGGGCGGCAGAAATGCTTGTGCGTAAAGTGTGAGTGGCAGAAATGGTTTCTCTTCGAAGTATAAAAGTAATATTCTTACGTATTTTCTTACAGCTAGCTTTTGGCAAAGCAAGCTTTACCTCCGGTAGTTTTCCAAAGTATTGCATTTCTTTGATGTTCTATTTTCGTGACTTACTTCGGCTGGTTTTACCGGCATCTTCCAGTATGGACCTGAACCCCCCGTAAGGCACGCCTGGCTTGGCCTCTATCCTGTGAATTACTGGCGGAGGAAAGTCCTGATTATCTAAATCAATAATGAGCAATGCTGCCAATGCCTTAAAAAACGGCGGTGATAACATGTCGATGACGATGAATATGGACGTCCACTGGTACTGTTTTAACACTTCCACATAGAACTCGGACAATCCCTGCATGTGGAGATGACTGGTCAGTATCCATGTCGGATGTCGCTGATGGTCACGCAGTTGCGGATTCGATGATAATCTGCCGGTTAGAGACGCCAGTTTGTGTGTTACTTACAAGGATTTTAGCAAATCATACGTTGAAATCAGCAAGGTGTCCCACTGTTGCAGGAAATACGGCAGTTCGGTCTGAGCGGCGCATGCTGCAGTGAAAGTCAGACAAGTAAAATTACTTGGCATAACTTGCCAGATCGAGACTATATTAATTTCGTGATAAATTCGACGCGCACAAATCGTAAAATTAACAAGTATGCATTTTTTGACAGGAGTTACGAATAAATACGCGTTTCATTGCTCTACTAAATATGGCGAGTATTGGGCAATTTTAAAAAAGATATCAAACATAAACAGTGAACAGTTATGTTATGAAGTTTCAAAGCTCGAGAATCGGATCAAGATTGTTATCTTGCTGGTCCTTGCTTCGGAGACGCTATGTGAAGCCAACTTACAGATTAATATCTCTGAAAATCAATAACTTTCCACTTTTTATGTTTGGTATATTTTTTTTTAAAATTGCCCCATACTCACCATAATTATTAGATTATACTGATATGAAACGCGTAATTATTCGCAACTTTGGGTCAAAAATGCTTACTTGTAAGCGCAACAGACTACTGCCCGGAAACTCTCACCTGTATCGATGTAAACAGTAATATCCTTTGTATTCCTTTGCTGGTAATGCCATTTCGACACCTCGTCCATCAGGTTAAAACCCAAGTCAGCACAGGTCGTATTCTGAATGTAATGCATTCTGAAGTGTATAACACCTGTGTACTTGTTGTTGGCATGTTCAGCTGCCAGGGAAATTGCTGGTCCTTCGTACGGGAGTGATCCAAAACCGTTAACCGATGACTGTCCGATCACCACCAGAGTTATATTAATCGGTGTACGTTCTGTTATAAAGCTGGTTTGAGCCGCACCAAAAAGTGTCAGAGTCATGATAAGATGACCAAACATTCTTTCGCACTTGACCAGCTGACAGAGGTGCTGTTTTAGATCTACGACAAAGAAAAATCTTCTCTCGCTACTCGGGTTCACTAAGAATTATTACGGAATAATTTAGATGTGGTAGGTAGGCTGTGAAAACGCTGGGTTGTAGAGAGATTCTGCTTAAAAATGCATACGCAAATAAAGCGTGGATTCTAATAGCACGTTCGAAGTATGAATGTTTCACTAATAATCCCAATATATCTTGGCTTTCTCCAGTGTGTTAGGGGATCGTCATTTTCATGATTACTGGTGCGACATTCAAAGCCCGAGTTTTTTTTCAAACCCTTCATGCATGCGTGCTTATAATCCTACTCTTTCATTGAGAAACCGTTGAGTAATTAGGTGCCATGCATCATTCCGGCCCTACATTTATTTCACAGGATTATCACGGACACGATGTTCTTTTAGTACGCGTATGAGAAGTCAAGGAAGAACAGTGCAGTACCTGCTAATACAGGTAATCATAATATATTATACCGGTAAATACAGTATACCTGCCACTGCGGTATCTTTCTGCTGTATGGATCTGCAGGCCGACCACGTACACTTCCTTTCATTGACTCGCCGGCAAAACATTGTTTTCGATACCAGTAAAGGCCAGCCGACGTTGTTGTTCGTTTCCGCTAGGTACAGAAGTTATGCGCGGCTGTACTCGTTCTTGGTATAGTTTCGTGCCGCGCCACCCGGGACAAATTCTTCATTTGATTTGACTCCGATTTTGCTCGCATTGCCTTTATATCAGGGCGTTGAAAATAAAACACATTGATTCGTTTGTTGTTTTCTTATGTTTGTACAGATGTAAAACGTTGTCGTTCCGTTTTCATCCATAATATGTAGGTTATATAAAAAAAGCAAATTAAATACTCTTAATGTACATAAATCTTGGTGGTATCTTATACATTTAAGGAAAACTCGGTAAACTCTATAATTGAAAATTTGAAAGCACACGGCGATTGTATCGCTAACGAACCCCACTGGGACCAAGCTCAAAACGTTTGTCTTACATATGCATTGAGCTGCTTTAATTGCACTGTTTCCTTCGACGGCAGCGTAACTGTACGTTCGATTTCGGTCGACCTTGAGCTAATTAACTTTGTAATGATTAACTTTGTATCAATTACCTAATTTCATTTCCGGTAATTAAGTCATTGATTCAAACGTTAATTAGCTCAAGGTCAACCGAAATCGAACGTCAGTTACGCTGCTTGTTAAATGTTAATGCGGTCGAAGGCTTGGCCCAACAGCAGACCAGGAAACAATGAAACCGTTGACTTTTGCTTACTCCATAGCTCAGTCCACATTATGAAATTGCTTGAATAATCAAATGGCACATTAGTTAATTTCCGAAGGTAAACGGAACTAATGAAATTCATTGGCGTTATGTATGACACATGCGGCTTTCATCTGCCTTAGTATACAATTACTGGCATGAGCAAGGCAATCCCGCGGCGATTCCGTTCTAATTAAATCGTTAATTGCTGCACTATTAACCAAACTTATGCAAGAAAATGTAGATGGAGAACAAGGTCGGATGTGAACGTTCGCGCCAAGTGCGAGAAGGATATATGCAGTACCAACATTTTCCATTTGACTATAAACTAGCAGTAATTGTTCAAGCAAGTTCATCAGTCAGTCGTCCAAGCATCTGTGTTCAGCAGTTTAATTAGCATTCTTCGAACAATATCCGAATAATAACCATGAAATCCGTTATTGTACTTCTTGCTGTTGTGGCTGTGGCTTCCGCTGCCGGCCTAAAGGTAAGAGATTGTTTAACTTTGCTTTTACCCGCATATTGCCAAAATCTGGAAAAAAGTTTCTAAACTACAGTACTTACTAACTGTGTACAAGGTTAGGAAATCGTCGAAAGTAAGTAACCTCTAAACTTTTCCATAGGCGAAGCGCGCTGTGAAGACCCAAAATCCCCTGCCATTCGCTGCCTTGGATCAGCTGCGCGGACGCACCAGACTGTCCGTCCCTGATCAGTTCAATTTGATCGCCACCGCCCGTGCCGGCCAGGACTATCCCAATTTGGTGGCCATCCCGCAGACCAGCTTTGACTGCGGCAGCACACATCAACCTGGATTCTACGCCGACACCAGCTCCGAGGCTCGCTGCCAGGG
>JAQGAU010002491.1:0-15380 GCA_034698045.1 Paramacrobiotus richtersi
GAATAGCTAATTTTGCCTCCTAAGCGGTAGAAACAGCTTCAAACACACCCAGTGTGAGCATATATTGACGGCCTTAAGAATCCGGAACCCGAGCCTATTCAAAATTTTCAAAATTTTCAAGTATATATATTCTGCTTTACCGTACCTAGCCCAATATGTGTACTGAGAACTAGAAAAAATGACGACGTAGCTATCTACGTCGTACAATGGCATACAGATGACGCATAGTTATTATTATGTATCGACAGACATTACCAACGTGTGGTTGCGCAAACTGGGTATGGAGTTTTTTTAGTTTCGAATTCGCCACAGCTCCATTTTCAAAATGTCGACCGTATTCAACACTAAAATTGTGTTTGTTAGTTTCAACCCTTGGGATCATTTACTGCGTTCTTGGCTTCTCGAAGAAATTTCGAATTTCGAAAATAATTACAGTATAATCAGTGTGGATCAGTGTGGAACAGGCGCCACCACTGTTTCAAAAGTTAATAATCTGTTAAAAATAATCAAAACAATATGTTTCGCTAACAATTATCTTTATATACTCTTGAGATTCTGTTAGCTGTTACGGTCAGATGTTACTGGTTATTTGCTTTTCACACGGATCGTAATCGGTGATTTGGTATTTGATACGCGACCTTTCGCTCCATGAACATCTTTGCAAATTAAATCTGTTTTAGGTTTTCTTTCTTCCGGTTTAGTGGCATTTGGTACGACGTACGTTGGATATGGTTTACCTGTTTGTAAAAAAATGACTTCCGCTGCAAACGCTGCAAAACAGTTTCTGAGTGTTTCTCTGTTACAACGTTAACGGTATGCCTCGATAACAGTTTTCTGTTCATATGTATATTGCAAGAAAACCAAGGTTAGTATCTATCGAAGACAAGTTCAACCAGCGCTATATTACCGTATAAGTTGAAAACGCTGCTGCAACGCCGATGTGTGATAGGATAAAAAAGACGAGGAAGTATGACCTGCAAGCATAGAAAAACAATATGTAACGAAACAGAAATTCCTTCTCTTGCATGTTGTGAATTTAAATCCTCTGCTACTGTTTCAGTTAGATACCGAGTGTGCTGACACGCTATAAAGGTGATGTATGCATTAATTACTTTACATTTATACGAAGTGAATTCTAGTTGTACTTCACAAGTACATATAAGTACGTATGCATCGATTTGCGCACGAGGCGAACACTACGCCAATATTTGTAGTCCGATAAACACACAGTGCCTGTGAATCCGCCTCTGCGTATAAGGAGGAACGGATTCACAGGCACTGTGATAAACATCATCAACAGATACCGTGCACAGTAACAATATACGTATAGGATCGTGGTCAAACGAAATCATGACTTCCTCACATTCGTCAGTATATGGATCAAAATGATTGTTAATTAGTACCAGTTAATTAGTAAGTGGAACCTCCCGAAATCCATCGAAGAATCCCCGTAAGTAGCGTTTTAATCTTACTTTTTACGGCCGTAAGCTTACGGCAAGGTATCACAATTCCCAGGATGCCACTCACGCCGAAAACGATGTACGCTAGCGTTGGAAGAAAACGATCTTTCACAGACAAGACCACATTCTTCCGCAACACCTAATTTGCTCGTTTTCGTAATGGTATAACCTTGGTGCAATATTAATATTGCACCATGGTATAACCATGCGTTTCGGCAAGGTACTGCTGGCAGGTTACCCTTGATGCTCTTCCATTTGTTCATGTAATCCTCGAAAGATGTGCTTTGGGCTAAGAAGCTGGTGCAGTTAAATCGTAAATAAGGCTGGCCTGATCCTCCTACGGCAGAAAAAACTGCTGTTTCGCTTGGCTGAAATTCAACTCTATAATCCCGTCCGGCACAAGTGTTGACCGCGGAGCATTCACAATGGCCCAACTTCGAAGTACAGCTATCTTTCCTGCACGGTACATGTATACCTGTATGCTTACTCTGTCATGAATGCCATTATACGGCACTGACCTGCTATCTGAGTATCTGTAGCTCGGGATGCGGCGGTTCCATTCAGCTGAGCTCACTTTTTCAAGTTTCGTACTCGTATAAGAACATGTCATATCGCACCCGTAATGTGTAATTATAGTGCAGGGACTGCAAGCCACCCAGCTTCTGAGCAGGCACACTGTCGGCTGACAATCAATGACAATCTTCGGATTGCAATATGCTTTTGGTCAGTTGGGGTGGTTGGACATTGCGGTTGCCTGGGATTTTGCAATAGCGTTAACATGTCACACTGTTTCTAGGTTCTAATCCTACTTTTGTAATGAGAGAAGGGTACGAAGCTGTCATATTCTTTCGACATCTGACCAATTTGTTCGCCGAGCGTTTTAATAAAGGTAATGCTTTTATTATTAAGTGCCAAGACATTCACTGATATACTGATTCGAGATGCGGCGGTTTCTCACAGTAATTATTTTTTTAAAGTTTCGTACCAGTGTAGAAACCTGTGTGTGGACCCGTAAAATATATTATTACAGTGAACGCTTAAGCCACCCAACTTATCGTCAGACCGGCTGATATGAATGATATGATAGAAGTCCTTAGACTCGCTTAGTAAAGCCGTACTTACTAACTCGCTGTCGTCCACGCGAGTATGTCCAATAAAATTATAAAATAGTTATTCAGTTCCGCACCATCCATCATGTCCCGTACACCGACAATACAGTTACTTACTGTCAGCAGCACAACTTTAAATTAAACCTCAGTCAACCGTACAGCCAGGATCCCAGTAAACAATCAAGAACAATCTATTAAAGAATGTAACGTACTACTAGTACGTTACATAGTTAGCGTGTCTCACAATCAACTACATTACAATCGATTGCGCAAAGGCTGCAGAAACAATCCCGTCCTCCGCGTTTCGTAGATCGCCTAACACGAAGTAGAAATATAGAGGATCCAACAGTGGCCCAGAGTGAACAGCACATGAGCAGTATTGAGTATTCTGGTATCAGTGGTATGGGGAATGACAGCATGGACCCGTTACGTTAATCGTCATTAAACAACAAGAGGCATCCAGCAGACTGCCATACTAGCCGTGAAACAAGTCAAACTGAAAAAGCGGCTGACGTTTTCCCGTTTGCAGTGCAGGCTGCTTTGTCCTTGGCTGTACGATTTCCCTTGTTTTTGCGTTCGCGAAAGTGGTCTGAGAACGCGAAAGCCTGATTCTGTTGGTACGCGGCGCAGTTCGGATTGTCGTGCACGTCATAAAACGAATAGAAGTTTACAAGATGCGATAACCAAGCAGTAGCCATGAAATGAGGAAAGCATGGAAGACATGTGTTGCTGTGGTAAGGTCACGTTGGAAACTCACGTTCGGAACACATCGGCCTGTTCGTGAAATTAGTCGGTAATACATTAATACATGTACATGTGGCCCGTTAGTGTTTGCAACATGGGCCAGTAACGAAACTGTCACACAGACATTTCGCAGAGCAAACCGGAAATCTTCGAGTGATAGCGTTTGTAACTCTTTTTCCAATGTACCACACTCGATTTAGGGAATTAATCAAATGAGAGCTGCAATGCCATGGTGCTTAATAACTAGGAAAGCGCACTCGCTAAAGGCGGACACTGAATGACCGAAGCGAAGGAACAGATTGAAGTTACTTTATTAAAATGCTCGCCGAACGATATTGTCAGACGTCGAAAATCATATAAGAATTTGGTTCCGTCTTCTCATAACACAAGTACTAGTACTATGCTCAGAACTTCGAAACAATGTGCCACGTTAACGTTACTGGAAATTTTCAGTCAGCTGCAGCCTGCAATGCCCCATCACCGTAACCGACCAAAAGCACATTCCAATCAGAACAGCCTGGACAGGTAACCAAAGGACGATAACGAACCACTCATTTCCGGAGAAACATACAAAGGGTTACCAGTTTTTCTGAAGACATGAGTCAGCGCAATTAACATTTCACAACGTCACCACAACGACGAGCGTCTCGTAAGAAGCGGCCTTGAGCAGGCTATGTGCAGGGAATTTGCTCAGTCTTCCCCAGTCCAATGTTGCCAAATCGTCGGCGGTCCAAACGACCCCACGGCACCGGTTGTTGTCGCGGGGGTCACCGCTTTGGCGAGCATTCAAAATCTGCAAATTAAAAATCAAAAGCCTGATAATCGTCTATCGCTCCATGTATTCAGTGATACAGCCAATCACGCCGAACTGGAGAAACTGACATTTAAATGTCAACTTCTTAATTTCTCAATGAGTTTCACCAGCGCTAGTGGCTGCACAGTGCACACTTCCCTGAACATACCGGAACAAAATGGATTTTGCCTACTAAACGCAATCAGATCATTTACATATCTTATAGTCTTTCCACAAATGTTTCAGCTTTCAGCGCCAACCATGAAGAGGGTGGGGTCTGCTGCGGGACGTTGTGCTTCATATCAACATCACCTTTCATGTATCGATAGTGGTTATTACATAGTTTTTCTCACCTGCACCAGCTCCAGGTTCAAGTCCGTACCCGCGCCATCCGCGAGACTTTCCATGAAACGCACCCGATCCGCGTCCGTCACAGCCGGCAAACCATTGTCCAATTTAGCCCATACCTCTTCAACACACAGATTCCCTGCAATCCGTCCCCGATGAATCCGAATGGTAATTAACCGTTCGTAAGTCCGTCCCGTCACCACAATCGTCACGTCCTTCAGTAGCAGAGTACGGCACACCCGAGCCAACGCATTCAGTTCATCGCAAATATCCTGGATTATACTCGAGAGAAATGTTCATGTCCGTCAGAGAACGCCCACATCGACCGCGAGGCGGCGGACCGACCGGTCAAAACCATAACATTCAACGCAGAAAGTTCGTTTACGTGCATAAGCATTGGAACAGTCGTCCGTTGCAGGCCACTAGGGAAACATAAGGCGTCTGGTAAAAGGAGTCGTACTTTGCGCTGGCACTGATGACGATCTTCGTGTTCTGATTCCACGACTTCAACAGGCACTCGGGGCTGGTGACCCTCGAAGACTTTTTGGGCAGGTGCAACATCCGATTGACGTCAGCCGAGGTTAGAATGCAGTTCCAATTGGCACACACCCGTCGGCATTGTGCTTGGTCTACACAGTCCAAAAACTGCAAAGTTTCCGCCAGAATAGGGCTGGGAAGAATGTACAGCGCTGACACTTCTTGATCGGACTGGGAATCAGACAACGCCGGTTGCTGCTGTACAGATCGCCCAATGGCGCGCGGCGTTTCCAACAAACGTCGTAGTACATCCCCCTGAAATTCGGCAAAAACTATTTTGATCTCTTTTTCCGTACGAGATTCGGGGAAAACTATTTCGGTCTCTTTCAGCAGCATGATCTGACTGCCAGACTCGGAAAACAAATGGATTAACAGTTTGATATTTCATTATTGTTTAATAACTACTAGCTTCTGTTACAATCTGTTTTTTCTTACATTTCCCGATTCACACTGGCTGTTTTTTACCACTGACGAGATCCGAATGAACTGTAAAGGGCTGCGGAACTTGTGGATGCATCCGCATGCCCGAGCTCAGCAAACAGGCGAAAAGTTACGCCGAAAACGCAAAAGAATTTTAGTATTGATTCTTCCGCAAATGGTAGCCGGAACAGATAGTTTTAGGAAAACCTTATTGTTGAATGGGGTCGTTATAGAGAAACGAATACGATCTTCGATACAAGAACCCAACATACCTCGAGTTTGGGACAGCTCTCACAGTAATAGCGCTCGAATTTGCGACGATACCGATCCGTCTTCTTCACAACGTGGAGAATATTTCCGGCAACATGCGTTGCAAACATCCAGCTTCCCCTGGAATTCAGGCTGAAGTTGTTGACCAATGACTGCCCGATATCATCCGATTTGTACGGTCCCGGGGACGAAGAACTGGGAGAGAACCCAGTCCCAGTGGGTAGTTCCACTTCTTCCTTCGCGAAATCATTATTTTCAACCAACGGTCCAGGCAGTGCGTTCGCTTCCCGGGGATCCCGAATGCGATTGCTTCCAAGCATATTAAACACCGTACCCTGAACTGTCACTGTTCTGATTAGAAGAATCCTTCCCGTCAAGCCGTAATAGAGCTGTCGATCAAGAAGCGTGGCAGGGTACCATTTGGCTGGCTCGTCTGGATTCAGTCGCATCAGAGCTTCTACGGGCTGCTCTAGATGCTTCCACTAGGTTGTTGCCCGAAAAATTCGAAACTGTGTGGTAAATGCGCCCGAAGGGAACAAACTGGGGATCAACTGCGGGCTTTACGCCAAAATCAATCGTCAGTCCTTCGTCTGTGCAGTCGAGAACTCGGCCATAATGGAAACTGCCGTCGTCCTGACGAACATTTACACTGTTCCAGCGATAATCTTTGCTAAGAAAAGGCATATTGAGCTTTCCGGTTTTCAAAACAAGAACGGCTAAAACGATAGTTTCTGTTTCGTGTGAAATTGAAAATATCCAGTCACGTGTGTGACGCGTGCAGTCACAGACTTACATGCGTGTGTTGGGGTGAGAATTGACAATGCGCTTCTTTGCACCGAACTGGTTTGTGCACGGATTTTGACGCGTTGCATGCGTTTTTGGATTTTCTAACTTATGCAATCTCTTTTAGTTTTCGTTTCGTCTTTCTATAACTTCAGAATTATTATATAAACAGCCGGGTTAGTTCAGATCAAGCCGCTCAGTCTAATATACGTATTGGCCAGTTAAAGCACTTCTAGGCAGTTTGTCACAAGAAAGAAAATCTTGCATCGGAATGAGACATAGGGTTAAAATTTTGTTAATTCGTTTACATATTTGATCGATTAACGTAAGTAAAGAAAACGAATATTTCCAACAAGATCCAGTTGTTTGTATTACTTTTTTTGGCGTAAAAAGGTTTAAAAATGTCAAGATACGCTAGTTTATGGTAAAATTGTGCAGGAATGGTCGTCGGAAAGTTTTCGAAAAAAAGCGAAAATATTTTTGACATTTTAAAGTCTAAAATGAAATCAGTTATGATAAATTATGGTGACTGCATTTGGCAAATAAGGTACAGGTTTTGCCGTTTTGGTCTGGTAGAGGTACCGGTTATGAACTTATAATGCATAAATCATGCATGCGAAGTCCTACATAGTGCATGGTTAGCGAAACCGTTACGATACGCTTTCTTCGAGAACAGAAAGCCGTAATTAATCAGCCGCATAGGTAATTACGAAGCCTCATCTGACAAATGATATAAATAATTGCACAAATCATGGATAGTTAATATGATAATTATTGGGAATTATGGTTTGGCCAATTCAATATCCCTAGCTGGGTATGGTAGTGAATACAAACGGTTATAGTGGCGATGGCTTGCAGAGTTACTAAAATGAAAAAAACACTGCAGTTTGGAGAAAACGCTGCTGCAATAACGAAGCATCTTAAGATAAAAAAGAAGGCGAAGTACGTATGAGCTGCAAGCACAGAAAAGCCAATATGTAACGGAAATGAGGTTCCTTCCTTTGCGTATGCTTTATATTTAAATTTTCTACTACAGTATGTTTACCGCTTACATTTTCCTTGGAATGGAATGTTAGTTTGAACCTGGCCCAAACACTCTACGATTATATATTCATCATTGTGGCAGTATCCGGTAATACCAAAACTTACGGAATTTGGATACTTCATGACACTGCATAATAATTGTTTTCGCTGCTCCATCGGCAGTAAAACAAATGGATAAGATTTAGGTCGTTGGCGACGTACTTTCGGCAATGTCACCCGCACAGAGCAGTACATCGAATTCCGTCACCGGAGAATTAACTGCCGAAATAATCATGGCAGCCGCGGCAAACGCTATCATTTTCTTAGTGATCCTTTGCAAAAGGTCACTTAAACTCCGCTCATTGTACTTGAAATTGTACACAGTGCGAACCTCCTGATGGTCAGTTTCTTACGAACGACACTCATCAAAATGGTTCTGCTATTCTTCTTCCACAGTATATAATTTACGTGTATGTCTATACTATCAGGAATGCCGTAATGGTCAGCTTGACCGTTTAATTACTAGAAACGTGCACTCGCTCGTAGCGGGCACTGGGTGACCGAAGCGAAGAACCATTTTATACGCGCACGATTTCGTCAGTACACGGTACCTGTAGCATGAGTTAACACGAGTATGACACACATAAAAAATTATACGGAGGATTCATTTCTTTTTCGAACTTTTGTAATTTCAGAACAGGAACAATTTTCAAAAAGACACAATATTATGTTATTATTTTTTGGAGTAACAATAATTTAATTTAAAAACTTTTATTATTATTTACGTTTATTAATAAACATTAAAAATAAATAATAATAGTGACCGAATGACAGACGGACATTGAGATCCACTTGAGCTGAGTATAGAGGACCTTGGCTTCGCTTCGGTCGATTATTTTTCCAAATCGGGTGTTATGTAATGTATACAACCGTTAGTTATAAATGCGCTATTACTATAAGAAGATGTCCAGTTTGGTTTTTGCGCCCAGATGCGACAATTTGGTGGTTAGTCCAGCATGTGCTACTACCGCAAATACTGTAATGGTTCACATGACTAATTTTATGAACAGGCCGGTGTGTTCTCGATGCGAATTCCCAGTTTGACCGAACCACAGCAAAACATGTGTTGGTTTTCCGTATTTCACGGTCGCGAATGCTGTTGCATTCGGTTTACGCCGTGAACGGCGGGCCAGCCGAATCAGCCTGCGTGTTCTAAGACTACTCTCGCGAACCAAGAAACCAGGGAAATCGAACAGCCAAGGACACGGCAGCCTGCTGTTAAACAGGAAAATGTTAGCTGTTTTATTTTTGATTTCTCTTACGGTGTAACCTTTTGTTTCGATTGTTTTTCCAGTTTGGGTGGCAGTCTTCTGGACGCCTCTTGTTCAGCAATTGTTAATGTTTACATAACGACTGACACATTGCATCTGGCGAGTTCATACTTCATGCCATTGTACCACATATCTGAAAACTGTTCTTTCTGAAACCACTGTCGGATCCTCTCTATTTCTACTTCGTGTTAGACGACTTACGAAAGGCCGTATTATGTTAGTGACCTTCGTGCAATCGATTGTGCTGCAGTTTGACACGGAATTTGAAAAATGATTCCTACTGCCCGGAATCGTCGCATCCCGAATCAGTGCTTGACTATACGTCAATGAGTGCTGCTGAATTAATAATACAAGAACCTCTTTATCACATAACGTTTTCCGTATACGATACGCCGCAAATCGAAAACATACGAACATTTCGCAACCTTTCTCGTAGCAGACAGAGTATAACTCGTAAGCACTCGACAACCTGCATCGTGCATATTATGTACTGCATAATGTCACTCAGCAACACTCTGCACTCGGAAAACTAACCATAGTCCAATCCGAAACAATTACGACAATAAACCACTCATTTCAGGAGAGACATTCGAAAAGGTTGGTAACAAATCCTGAGTTCATTTACAATGTCATCACAACGACAAACGTCTCGTAAGAAGCGGCCTTGAGCAGGCTATACGCGGTGAGTTTGCTCAGCTTTCCCCAGTCCAAAGTGGTCAAATCATCCACAGTCCAAACGACCCCGCGGCAGCGGTTGTTGTCCCGGGGGTCACCACTTTGACGCTCATTCAAAATCTGCAAGGATCCAATTGTTAATGGACAAAGTCCCGTGTAAAAGTCCCGTGTAAAAATACATAGTCGTACAAACGAAAATTTTCAAATTTTTTAAAGATTAGCATTCAGTACAACGGATTTCAGTACAAACGTAATCGAATCGTTCTAATATCATTGCCATATCCTTCCACAAATTTTCAGTGCCAAGTTGCCAAACGTGTTCCGTATGCGTTCTACTGCGCGATTTTGCGCTTCCAGATCGACTTTAAAATTTTATCTAACTGTATTAAGTTGTGAAATCAGTTTTGCTTCTTATACAACGTACGCACACTCAATTACCGAGGAAAAACATAGATCAGCGATTCCGATAAGGTTTTCCTCACCTGCACCAGCTCCAAATTCAAGTCCGTACCCACGGCGTCCGCAAGATATTCCATGAAACACACCCGATCCGCGTCCGTCACAGCCGGCAGACCATCGTCCATTTTAACCCATACATCTTCAACACACAGCTTCCTAGCAATCCGTCCCCGGGGGATCCGAATGACTAACCGTTGGTCAGCCCTCCCCATCAACGCCACCGTTACGTCCTTCAGAAGTAGAGTACGACACACCCGAGTCCACTTATTCAATTCATCGCAGACATCCTGGATGACAGTGGCCAAGAAGATCTGTTCAACTCCGTTAAAGAACCTCCACATCCGCCGCGAGACGTTACTGGCCAGAATCACCACATTCAATGCCGGAAATTCGTTTTCTTTCATAATGCACCGAAACAGTCGCTCGCTGCATGGTACTCGGGAAGCATACCTTCGATCGTCCTTCCGGTGCATGGACTCGTACACGGCGCTGGTAGTGAAGACGATTTTTGTATTCCGATTCCACGACTTTAAAAGGCACATTGGACTGGTGACCATTCCAAGCTTTTCAGGCAGATATAACATCCGCGTCACGTCAGCCGAGGTGAGAATGCTGTTCCAGTTGCTGCACACTCGCCGGCACTTTGCTTGCACTACACCGTCCAAGTACTGCAGAGTTTCCGTCAGAATAGGGCTGGGAAGAACGTCCAGCGCTGGCACTTCTTCATCGGAAGAGGACTTGAGTTTGGCCTGGGAATCGGATGATATCGGATTCAGGTGTTGGCCCATTTCGGACGGCACTTTCAACAGTCGTCGCAGTGTATTTACCTAAAATTCGGAAAACATAATTGGTCTCATTTTCCCTGCATCAACGGCCATGTTCTGACTTTATCGAAAATGAGAAATAATTAATAGTAATTCATCCGAGAATGGAGCGCCGGAAAGGACAGTTTCAGGTAGCCCTATTATAAAATAAGGTGCTTCTCGAAGAAATACAACATTCGTTCGAGGGTTATACAAGTAACAACGTACATCAAGTTTGGGACAGCTCTCACAGCAATAACGCTCAAATTTCCGACGATAACGATCAGTCTTCCTCACAACATGAAGAACGTTTCCGCAAACATGCGTTGCAAACATCCAGTGACCCAGGGAATTCCTGTTAAAGTTGTCGACCAATGACTGCCCGATATCGTCCGACTTGTAAGTTCCTGGGGATAGAGAACCAGTGGCGAGCCCACTCGGTAGTTCCACTTCTTCCTTCATCAAATGACTTTTTTCCAGTAATGATCGAGGCAGTAGGTCCTCTTCCAGGGGATCCCGAAGGCGATTTATTTCCAGCATATCCAACATCGCACCGTGAAGTGTCATCGCTTTGATTAAGCCGATCCTTTCCGTTAAGGAGTAATTATAATAGAAACGTCGATCAAGAAGCGTGGCAGGGTACCATTTGGCTGGCTCGTCGGGATTCAGTCGCATCAGAGCTTCTACGGGCAGCTCTACATCCTCTTCCATTGCATCAGCTATAGTGTTAACGGAGCAAGTCCAAACGGTGTGGTAAATGCTCCCGAATGGAACAAACTGGGGATCAACTGCGGGCTTGCAGCCGAAATCGATCATCAGTCCTTCGTCTGTGCAGTCGATAACTCGTCCATAATGGAAACTGCCGTCGTCCTGACGAACATTTACACTGTTCCAGCGATAATCTTTGCTAAGAAAAGGCATATTGAGCTTTCCGGTTTTCAAAACAAGAACGGCTAAAACGATAGTTTCTGTTTCGTGTGAAATTGAAAATATCCGAATAATATCTGATAATCTGTACTGTAATCTGTTGCTTGTTGGAAGCGAAAGCAGTGTGCGCCGTGTCACTGTGCATGCGTGCGGCGCGTATTGACTATGTGCACTGGTTTGGCGCGCGGTGCACGGGTTTCCGGATTTTCTCACCTACGGTGACCTACCCTATTATTACTTTTATTAACTGCGAAAAATACATGGTAGTTCAGATCAGGCCGCTCTGTTTACTACACTGACCAGTATTTCTGGACAGTTTTTGTCGCAAGAAAAAAAGTCTTGTACTGGGATATACAGATACGAAGTAGTAAACAGACTGCTTCATAAATTACCGCACATTTGGGCATTTCATTGACTTCGCTACGTTAGCGACGCTAACGTAAGACTCTTTCTGAGCCTTTCATAATATGTTGGCCAAATTTCAGTGGAAAATCGCCGACTGTTGTAATTTAACGATCATACTGTTGCTTAATTAAGTAAATGCCGCCGAGTTCCAAAGCTACGGTATATTACGTCAGCGCGAGAATGGATCGCCTCCGCATCGGAAAATTTGGATGTACACCAGTACATGCTTTCTTTACGGCCAATTCTTAATGTTAAAATATTTTAGGGACCGAAGTTGTTAAAATTTGTGCGCGCTCCTCGATCGCAGTACTGCCTATATAATACACACACATGCTAGATATAAGAACGAGCGTTTTAGGACCACAGTTCTCTTCAAGTTTAAGCTCCTACCTGCCAGAATACTGAAGAAGTTTTCATATACTCTTTTGGGAGTGTTCAGATTTTTCGAAATTATTCTAGAGTATATTTTAAATTAAGTAAATTAAGCGAGCATTTCTAAAAAGACTCATGGTTGTTTGTACAGCCTTTTTGTAATCCGTTTCCGCCCAGTATCTTGGACCGCAGACTTTGATCGGGTATCTGGTTCAAGTAGGTAATAATCCAAGCGTAATTGTTCCAGTGAAAGGTCACCATTATCACGGCGCTTACCGAGCCGCTTCCCAGATCTGTCCAAAACGTCATCCGTCAACATCTGCGGATTCATATAAACCAGCCATTTATCGTGATACACCAAAAGCATCGGAATCATATAAACCGCCAATGTATCGTGCACGATACATTGGATATTCACGTGAATACCCACAATTAAGCCACGGACTCATACAAATCGCCGGTTTACGGTAAACCGTTAATTTACCGTGTCTCGAAGTACTAGTAAGTTGTATCTCCAGAATACGAAACGTCACGACCTTTGATTGTTGCGAGTTACGTTAACACCGAGTGACGACACTCGGCGTGGAAGATAATTCGGTGGAAGATTATGACGAGCCGTATATCCCGCCGACTTACTCGATGAATGTCCCGAACGCATTTCCCCATTATGATCCCGGCTTAATGTGATCCCCGATCAACATCATATACAACATGTACATCAGTCATAGACGAAAGCACATCTTTCGAGGATTACGTAAACTATGGATCTGGAACAACATGAACTGCAAGACTAACCTGCCACCTATTCCTTGCCGAAATGATTTAAGTATACGATTACGAAAACGCACAAATGGGTATTGCGGAATAATGGAATGTTGTCTGTGAAAAGAGTTTAATACTTGATTCTAACACTAGCGTTTCAGATCGGCGGATACCTTGCTGGTATTTACTGCCGTAAAAAGTAAGATTAAAACGCTACGCACGGCGATACTACGAAGGATTGCGATAGGTTCCAGCCAGTAACTAACTGGTAGTTCTGTGGTTTTATAATTTTCAGCATGCAGTACTGATGTGGGTAATGATTTCGAATTTTCGGTTGACCCCGATATATTATCTTCTATTCAAGAAGCTAGTGAAGTTTAAATCGTAAAGGCAGGCCTGATCCTCCTACGGCAAAGAAAAGCTGCTGCTCGGCTGAAATCCAACTCGATCTATAATCCCGTCCGACACCAGTGCTCCTGATTGTGACGGGAAGCGGTGATGAACCACTATATGTATTTAAAGGAAAACTTAAGTTAAAAAGCTTATAAAGGTCTCATAGATTACATATACCAAAACAGTAAGAAAAAAAATTGCTAGATTAGGAGACGCCTGTAAGTTCGTTTGTTGCAGACGTTTCAACAGTGTGTATGTAATTTTACCGCTTATCTTTTCCTTGGAATGGAACGCTAATTTGTACATGGCCTGAAGCCGTACGCGTAAATTTATGTGGCAGTATTCGGTAATGTCATGCGGACTGTTATGGATGATTTATGAGTACTGTACATGTTTTCAAAGTTCGATCTGCAGCAGAATAAACTGGCAAGATTTAGATCATTCGCGACGTACTTTTGACGATGTAAACCACACCGAACACTACCTTGAATTCCGTCACAGGAGTCTTAACTACCGAAGTTCTTATCGCAGCCACGTCAAACGGCTTCCGGTTTGTTCTGCGCGACAGTTTCGTTACTGGCCCATGTTGTAAATGTGCACTACTACCGCAAACACTGACGGACCACATGTATTACCATTTACCGACTAATTTCGCGAACAGGCCGATGTGTTCCCAATGCGAAGTTCCAGCGTGACCTTACCGCAGTAACCCATGTCTTGCTTTCCTCATTCCATGGCCACTGCTTGGTTATCGCATCTTGTAAACTGGTATTCGTTTTACGACAGGGAAACAATCGAATTACGGCGCTTGCCACCAGAATCAGGCCTCCGCGTTCTCAGACCACTTCCGCAAACGCAGAAACCAGCGAAATCGAACAGCCAAGGACAAAGCAGCCTGATAATGGGAAAGCATCAGCTGCTTTGGCAGTTTGACTTGTTCCACGGCTAGTATGGCAGTCTTCTGAACGCCTCTTGTTGTTTATATAACGATTAACATGAGGGGTTTATCCCCGTTTATGCTATCATGCCACATACCTGACTTGTGAATACAGCTCACTGTTGGATCCTCTCTATTTCTACTTCGTGTTAGGCGATCTACGAAACGCGGAAGACGGTATTGTTTTTGGCCTTTGTGCGGTCGATTGAGATGTGGTTGAGACACGCTAACTGTTCATGCAGATTTTTTTGCGGGGATCGTGGCTGTAACGTTACGGTAGACTGCGGCTAAGCTGTGCTGACAATTATTTAGTGAATACTGTACGGGACTGCATGATGGATGGTGCGGAAATGAATAACTATTTTATAATTTTATTAGACACACTCGGGTGGACGACAGAGAGTTAGTAAGCACGCCTTGCTAACTGGTTATCAGCCGACAGTCTGATGATAAGTTGGTTGGCTTACGCGTTCACTGTAATTTAATATATTTTAAGGGTTCGATATGACAGGTTTCTACACTGGTACGAATCTTTAAAAAAATAAGCCCTCCTGAGCGAAACCGCCGCATCCCGAACCAGTTATATGTCACTGAATGTCATGGCACTTAACAATAAAAGCATTACTTTATTAAAACACTCGGCGAACAATTTGGTTAGATGTCGAAAACATAATAATGACAGCTTCGTACCGTTTTCTGATTACAAAAGTATATGCTCAGAACCTATGTAAAAACAGTGAGACTGGTAGAATTAAATATCTGATGTATGACTGATATGTTACTTTGTACTGTGGCACCCAGCTCACGCATGTCCTGAGTGATTCAATGT
>JAQGAU010002492.1:0-15374 GCA_034698045.1 Paramacrobiotus richtersi
AGATCTTTCCATTTCTCAATCGGGTGGCGATATTTGTTATCAGACGCCGCACTTCTTCGCGGTAGTCCTTGTTTATTGCAAAACAAACCGGCTGCAACCAGACGAACTTTGCACACTAACAGCTAAAAAAGATCTATTTTGTGAATCATTTTCACAATCCTTGAAACTTACCGGATTTATAGCGTATCCCAGCAGCTGCACAACTGCCAGCCACATGAGTAGCAGTGGATGGGTAATGTCGTTCTCGGCATTTTTTGTTAGATGAATGGCTATGGGCAAAATCTGGGTGAATACCGAATTGGAAAGATAGGAAACACACATCATATTAGTGGTCATCATTCGTTTCTTTTCGAATCCCGAAAAGGCTTCGCCAGTTTTGTTATCGGATTTCGCTGTCGCAAGGACAGCTACCTTTCTGTGTTTCCTTTTTGCGGCACTCGCGTAAATTATCCCATATATCAGACCAGCGGTAACTGCCGGTAAATAGAACCCGACAATGGACACAACAATTCCGAGGTTACCTAGCGGCACGGCAGCACAAGCACCCAGAGAAGTGAATACAAAACCCAGTCCCATATCGAACCAAGCAAAAAGACAAATAACTCCGGCTAACATCCAGCAAAAGGTCAAAACGACATACTCTGTTTTCTTCTTGGCGAATTCGCGGTACTGATGCGGAAAACGTAGTGCTAGGAGGCGATTAATGGCAATAAAGGCGTCGAGCCATACAGAAGCAATACGGCATGTTATCTGGATAAACTGCGGCACCTTGCAGTGTTTAGGGTTCATCGGCCAAGAACTAATTTGCTTTGCGTAAGTGCTGATTGTCACTATCGGGAAGCTTACTGCACAAAGTACCGTGTATGCGATGAGACAGTGCGCAATTAGTATTCCGCAGCCACTGCGGAATTTACTGTTATACAGGATCAGGAACACTATTAGGGCGTTTCCCGCTGCTCCTTCGAAACAGATCAGCAAGTATGTTGCTGTCCAGGATTTCACCCAAATCGCAGGAATGGCTGAGGATCCACCTTGGGTAGCGTTCGTTAAATTCGTCATGATAGACATACTGATGTCCATATTTCTTTGATGCTTCCAAGTGTTGTTGCATGAAATCAATAAGCTCAAATAAATAACGCGGACATGGACTTTTTAAACATTCACAAGGACAAACTGAACAGTCGGCAAACTTGTACGATCTTGTTACGGAGAATGAACGTGCCCACAGTGCTCCTTGCAAAAGCATTCACGTTCCATCGCTCTGACAGATGACAGGCAGCGCTTGCCCTATATTTCCGGAGGCTTGTTTGCAACAAGATGTGTAAAGATTATCAAATTATTGTGAACATCGTGTCTGACTGGCACTAGCTAATTGAAGGGTGCATATCGTTGTGTGGTTCAAGGCAAAGCAATATAGAATAGATGTTGCAATAAAGTGAAGAAATGTAGCTCCTACAAAGTGGACATGGCGTATCTTAGACAAAGACCGCCACTGACTAATAACCAGGTTGTCCCGGTCCGGGAGATTGTGGCCGTATACGATCAATTATTTCTAACACGAAGCTTAATACCAGTACGCAGAGGCTTAACTTGTTTTGCGGTGTATGCCCTTAGTTTTCCCTGCATCCACCCACTATAACTGGTAGCTGTTCGAACTGTACCGTAGGTCGCCATATCAGACTGAATCAGGAATACCTACTTATGCGCTTAATTTCCGCTTTCATCAATATTATTACGTTGGCGGCACGGATTATTACAATCGGTACAATGTAAATTAAATGGGACAATGGTGTTGCCGTGCATGCAAACCGATTCACAGAATCAATAGCATAATATTATCCTGAAGTGTGTATCACTGCCACACAATTTAATCCGTGCGTACGTTATGCATGTAAAGCAGTGACATTTGCTGTTCTTGAGAACTTACTTTCGCTGAGTTGTTTGTTAAAACCTTTCTGGCCAGTCATAACTGAATCCCATTGTAATTCCGACAAGGTGCCACGTATTGAGAATTTGTGATACCTTAAAACTGATTCACCACTCACTAGAGAATCATGGTCTTCTATTGGTCGTAGCAGTAGCACGATAAAAATTGAGCAAACGCCTTCACCCACTGATAAAAACACTGTAATTCATCCGCAGAAAAAAAGCAGCCCGTACAACTTATGGACAACTTAATTCGGTAAACGACACGAACTCGTCTTGGGGGATTCGAATTTTGTTTCCGGCTGATTTATTGGCTGTCGTCTTCCGTTTATTGCGCTTGTTCTCAATAATGTCCAGATGAACGTTCGAATTTCGCATCCGGTACTTCGTTCGCTTGAGAAGAGCTCCTTTTGACCAAATGGTCATTGATCACGCTCTTAGTGACGGAATCCATCCCAGCTGACCCCAGTTCACCAGTCTGATTCGCAAACAGTTCCAAGTGCTAACGGGAGCTGCACTTCATTACTATTGTTCACTCCCAGAGCGGTTACCTCTGGCCATATCGGGCAGGCATCTGATGCCCTTGCGGTCTTCACTGGCTCGTCCAACTGCCGGCATTGATCACGACGATCTGCTCCTGTTTTTCGGTAGCGGTGATGGACCGAGTTTCCGCATGACAGCCTGTCAAACTGCACTTGACCCAATTTGTCCCAGATAACTTTCGAAATCCTGGATCAATGCAAACAAGCAAAAATCTTCATCGGTGCTGTAAATTTTAGGCGCTTATGAAGTGCCTACGTATACAGGTGACACCAGGAGTTCGTCCAAAAGCAATACTTCTAGAAGTACTTCTATACGTAAAGCGATATACTAGAAGTACTATATGTATGCCCCATTTACGGTACAAGCAAAACTCCGCAACAAAATTTTTTTTCATAAATTGTCTTTAATGGCCTGAAAGCTTCACTCGAGAGACAATAAGACCACGAAATCATTTGTTTTCTTTAGCCCTTTCAACTTCGTGGTGTGTACATCACTTTAGTCAAACGCGCTAGTTAAGGGGGCTGAATGCCCCGTGCAAGAAGACAGTAAACTGAAAACACCCATTATTATTACGTCCCGGTACAATTCACGTCAGCCGCTTCCATATTGGCTGTCACTCATCTCGTTCTCCTTAGAACGAGCAGTTTTTCCCACGTTTCTGAAGTGTTGCCTCTAAATGCCCTAACACAGGTTCCACATAGTGTGCACAGCGAAGAATTTTCAGTTTTAGCCGGAAAAGCTTTCAGGCCTCCAGAACTCGGGACTATTAAACAGTGGATGCGTTATGGCTTTGTTCGGTCGCAAAGCGAACGACCCATTTAATAAGTCCAAACACTGGAAAAGTTTTCAGCACGGTGTTACGTACAAATCAGTAGCTCGAGACTGCTAATTGAGGTAAGTTTTTTATTTCAAGGTCGGTAAATCGGAGTGGTTCTGGGACGAAACTTTGACAGTAATTACGAACATCATTTGGAAACCGAGCCGAAAGCATACCCTGCGTTCGTAACGTGAATGTTCTCAAGACATGATTCCGAGGTGCGCTGATGTTCTCGGTACGTACAGATTTGAATATGGCAGCACTTCGAGAAAGTCCAAGATACATTTAACCGCGGACCTTTAGTAGGAGTTTATCAGACTAAGACAAAGGATAAACAAGAATGCATGCATGAAATAAGGTCCGACAAAGCACAAGCTGTGTACGCGACACAAGCAAAGCAGTTTAAAGCAGGCTGAAAGCAGCACGGTTAATAACAGCACGCTATTAGCGCTAATGCTTTGTCTGGTAATCAAAAACAGATTTTAGACGTTAATCGCGTATCTCGTACGCTTCTTTTGTTGCCGGATGCGATCGCGAGCGACCTTGCTTGGACTCAGTTCCCGAACCAATCCTAGTGTTTTCTCTTTGGGACACCCTTCCAAACAGTCGCAAAAGCTCTATTCTATAATCCTTTTTCATTAGTAAGAAGATCACCTAAAAATCATAAAAGAAAGAGTGACGGAAACAACTCCCACTGAGTGTAAAAGCGATAGGCTCTTACTTACCGGTGTCGTACTATATCCAACCATAGGTAGAGCTGCCAACCACATTGCTGTTAAAGGTGACATGATCACTTTATCATCAATCACAGGAAAACACGCCACAACTATTGGCATAACCAAGTAACACCCGGTGCACAACAAGAACGAGGCACACATGACATTAGCCGTGGTCATGCGTTTCCTTTCAATTTTCCGAATACCGGGGTCCCTCGCGTCGGCCACAACTGCTTTCCTCTTAATCAATACTTTGACATAAATTACCACATAGGCAGTAGTGGTAAGCGCTGCGGGCCCATAAAATCCAATAAGAAGCATTAGAAAACCAGGTCGCCCATTTGGGAAAATAGTACAGTTCCCCAGTGGCGTTGGTGCGTAGATTAATCCAAAGTTGAACCACCCGAAAACTGCTAGAATTCCAGCGGTTAACCATAGAATGCTGATGACGATGATTTCTTTGTTTTTCGCGGCAAACGCTCTGTATCGATGTGGCATACATAACGCCACGACTCGGTTTACAGCAATGTACCCGTCCAACCAGTTTCCAACGTATCGAAGGGTCATCATAATCCACATGATAACACCACAACTTTTGCCATTGATCTCCTTCCTTTGGATCTGTTTTTCGTGAATTGTTATTCCTAGTATCGGGAAGCTCACAAAACACAGCAGAGCGTAAGAAGTTAGGCAATGGCCAATCAGAAGTCCACACCCGGTACGAAGTTTATGGCTGGATGTAATTAAAATTACAATTAACAGGTTTCCAACAGCTCCGCCGAAAGATAGAATCAAATACAATGACAGCCATTCTTTGACACGAGAAGCTCGGAAGAGCGGGTTAGAGAAGTTGTATATGGAAAATACAGGAAAGGTCACATTGAGAACTTTTGCATCTGAGGCCATAACTTAAACCAGGGTTTTCCCAAATCCTATTTGAATAATGCCTCCTTCTTGCAAAGATCGCGTCCGAATGGATCCGTTGACGTCTTCGATATTCTTTTCTTGATAACAATCAAAGAGTACGGGACATCAGTACAGTATAATTATGCGGATCTCGTTAATGGATTTCCGCCTGTGATGAAAGAGAGGGGCTTGATTGGGCACGACGCGGGGTACTCTTTCCATTAAAGCCCATTTTCCAGTGCTGTGCTGGATTCTGTTAAAACAGGATCTCGATATGGGACGGTTTTGCTAATTATAGTGCACAAACGGTGAACCTGAACGTTCTACCGGGTTTTCTACTGGAAATATCCAGAAGCTGACTGCAACTGCAGATCGTTACGACCAAAATTCTGCTTGAAAAAATTAGCATTATGGTAGTTTTTGTGCCAGCACTGGCTGCTTTTCAGAGAATAATGGCCAAGTTTTTTCTGCACTACTGCGAAATAAACTCATCGGTTTACTGTTCCGCGCGTAATGTATGCAGTTTTATTAATGTGTAGGTACATAGATAGACCAGTTTCATTATGTACCAGCAAAACCACAAGGTCACATCGATGAGCGAAAACGCACATCCAACACGAAAACAACAACCATGTACATATTTCATATTTGCATCTGTTCAAAAAAAGAAGGACCATACAACTGATGATACAAGTACACATTATACAGTGCTGCTGCTTATGCATCTGAACAGCATCTATACAGCATCTGCTTATGCATCTGAATTTTCCAAACAGAAGTACGAAACCATCAACAACATACGAACAACCGTGCACGTCGCTCATTAAGATAAACAACAGCTCCATTCAAGCGGCTCCGCTGGCCTGCGGTTCATCACCGCCAGTGATTGGGTGCTTCCGCTCTAGGTCACAGCACTCAACGGCGGACTGTACCGACAGATCAAACGCATCTCCGGCCGTGATTTCATCCCGAATGGCCTGCTCGGAGATGTTGATTAACGTGTCGACAAATGTGTTACCCGCTTCAGCCCCTGAAACAACAATCGTCTTACGAATTTGCAAATGCGTGTTTTTTGTGTGCTCATGGTGGTCACACTCGTAAGCAATAATGATACACTCGATAAGTAAAAACGGACGGATACCAAAGTGAAGCATAAAACGGATGAACCAGAAACTTCGGGCCATAATGGTTCCGTCGACGCAAGTTATAAAGTAGAAACAGTTGACAATCAATTTATGGATTAACAGTTACAATTGACTGTACTGTTGTGCAAGTTCAAAGTCTACAAAGATGTCTGCACGCAACTAACTTGTAAGTCATCTTGCAACTTGCAGTTTGGTGCTATCAAGTATCATATATCAAGTATGATTCACTAGTGCTATCAAGTAATGGTTTTTCCATTTGGTCAGCCGTCTCGATCCAGTTCAATCGCGTTCAGTGTCGGCACTGCGTTTGATGTTTTCTCCCAGTGCGCTTTGACATGTGGCGCTGAGTGCGAACGGGTAGAAACTGGAGCGCAGCTACAGAATCGAGACGGGAAACAGTAGGAAAACTGGATGCTACACTACTTGTGAACGCTGCTAGCACCCTAAATTGTACAAAACTACTGACAAGTTACGTATGATCGCTGACAACCAATAACTGTTACCTGGCCCAGCTCCATAAGGGCCTTTCACCAACACTCCTGCAGCAGTTCCCAACACCACCCCGGTAGTCCGACTTGCCATTTTCATGGCGCGTTCTCCAGAAGGATGATCACCCATACCATAATGTACGGCTCCCTTAACGTGGCCTACAACTGGTATCACGTCTGCCACGGCGTTCCAGACCGTGTCGGGTCGCCGTTCTTCGGCAGGCACAGCATCCTCGATAGCTGTTCGCATCTGGCTGACGATGGGGCACTGACGAGTGAAATGCTCCTGTGTCTGGAGTGCGCCATACAGATCGCCAGACGCCGCCTGGACGGCGGATTTCAGCTGAGATACCACAGGGATGCTGTCCGTGTTGCCCATGGTAGTTGACAGTTCTCTGGAATATGAAACTTCTATATCCACGTTTCTTAAGCTAATCAAGTTAACGCTATCATGAATAATTCGTGCGTCAACTCGGAAACTTCGCTCACATGAAGAAGGACGAAACTACGAGCAGATAAATGAGGAACCCACGACGCACTGCTTACTAGTAGCTTCTAGTATTGAACAGCGCTCGTGCACAGTTGTACTGATTATTATGTATGCCAACAAAGTCCTGAACTAGCGAAGATCGATGTTCACGCAAAAAAGAGAACAAACCTTTGTAAGTTAGTGTAAGGATCTAGATATTTCTCTACAGTCACGAAGTGCAGGAACTCATACAGAGTCAATAAAAAGCGAAGATTGCAATGCAAGTGCAGATGCTATGCCAGTGGCCCGTGGCTTAGGACTTAGGAGTGGTGCAAAAATTTCCTGACTTGTGAGGAAAGCAGCTCCACTGTGACGACTGACCGTCACCGGGTGGCAGTGGGCAATGGCAACAGCGTACACTACAGTATGTGCCTAAAGTATGTATAGTGGTTCGTACCGGAAACCGTCCGTTTTATCGAGTATTCTCTTGTCCGATTTTCAATTAAGGCCGTCACTACATGCTCACTGGCGAATGAAGTCGGATTTCACAACAATTTAGTATACAGGAATCAAGTATGCTCTATCCGGATCCGTTTAAAACAAAGTTGTACGACTTTTGAGTGTTGCAGTGTAAAATTTTGAAAATAACTTGTGATCCGCTATGGATACAGAAAAAGTGGTTATAACTGCTAGCCATAAGCAGCCATAAACTTCTGTTTGCACAGCTGGTTTAGGCTGGATAGACAATAGACGACGCTGGCCTGCAGTGAGCTGGCCTCCTTCGCCCTTCTCCATTGAAGGTGCACTGGTCAGTCAGCCGACTGATGGCAGACCATAGGCAGCAGAAAAGTTTATTAGTTTACAGTTTACTCATATATGAGAAAACCGAACATGCCACCTCTTTAGGCAATTAATACTTCCATACCATGTGGTACTGCAGCTACCGTTACTGCTGACTGCGGTACTGTATCGTATTCGCAAAAATGTGAGAACGAACATAAAATGTAGTTGTTAGATTCGTACGTATCAGCGATAACACCTGTTAAAGCTTTACACTGTCATCTGCGTCCTGTTAATTAGTCGCTTGGTGAATACAATCGCTTGGTGTTTTCATGGTCATTCAGGTGTGACAAGCAACATACGAACTGGAAGTGCATGCTTGACATGTATTATAACAACCATAATATAAGACACAAAACAGCAGGACAATAATGCATATTATGGACTATGGATAAACCACAGTAGGACCATAGCTTTTGTGCGAACAATAAAAATAGTGGGAGTCATCGGTGCCCTCCAATTTAGTCGTCCAAGGTTTGGTTGGTCGGGTGGTTCGATCGCTATCTGTCAGTTCTGGAGTCTGTGCCGGAACCAATCCTCGTAGTCACGCGGATGCTCTTTCTGCCAAGTAACCGTAACAGTTCCGCTCTGTAATCCTCCTTCATTAAAATAAAAATGATCTGAAAGGAATACAATATATCACCCCAAAGGTCAGAATAAAGTTCTGATCCTTCGCAAACTTCGCCACAGAAATAAACTATCGATCCTCGTAGCGAAGCCATGATACACTGCATGTACTGTATCATGGCGAAGCCACTCTTATCAAAGTTAAACAAAATCTAGACGCATACACATTTCCGTAGTGAATACATGCAACTAACTACAAAATTCCCTTACCGGTGTCGTACTGTATCCAAGCATTGGCAAAGTCGCCAACCACAATGCTGTCAGCGGGAACAACACTTGCCGATCGTCAATAATCGGTGTTATCGTTACGACAATCGGCATAACCAAGAAACATATCGTACTACACAAGAACGACACACACACAGGGTATTCGCCGTGATAACCCGTTTCCTCTCGATCCGTTTAAAACTGGCTTGTCTCTCATCCGACACACTGGTTGCTTTCCTCATTACCATTTTCACATAGACGACAACATACGATACAGCTGTAAACGCTGATGGTCCATAAAACCCAATCAACATGACCAAAAAACCAATCCATCGTTTTTCTCAAAATCTGATCGTTGGTCCATACACGACACCAGTACTAAAGATCCCCAAACTCGACAACAGTCCAGCCAAACACCACAGAATAACGACGGCTACAATCTCCTTGGTTTTCTCGGCGAACGCGTTATACCGATGGGGCAGACACAGCGCCACTACCCGGTTAGCGGCGATGTATGAATCCAGCCAGTTTCCCGCATAACGGCATGTCATCATAATCCACATGATTACGTTGCAGTTTTTGGGATTTGTAAATTTGTGCTTGACTTCTTTTTCGTAGATTCCGATGCCCATTATGGGGAAACTGACAAAGCAGAGGAAAGTGTAGGAAGCCAGGCAGTGGGCGATTAACAAACCGCAACCAGTGCGAAGTTTCTTATTGGACGCAATGAGGACCACGATCAGGAGATTTCCAATGGCGCCTCCGAAACATAGAGTCATGTAGATTGAAAACCATTCTGTTACACGACCGACCGGGAGGTGAATGTCTGAGCTGTTAAAAACAGAGTTGTGGAAAAAGGTCACGTTTTGTGAATCCCAGGACATGATGAAGGGATTATGTTGTGGACTGTAAAACCTACAATTCAAGACGACTGCTGTCCCAATATCTAATCTGTCTTTCACAATCAGGAAACAATGGTGATGCTGGCTGGTAAATCTGCCTTTATATAATATCAAACTAGTGCGCAGTATCATGTGGGATAGGCCGACTGGAATTTCCACACGTTCAATTTTTACGCCGTACGTATTATTAAATCTGTAAGTACATACGTACGTAGGCACTCTGAAAGGTGCGCGGTTTATGGTAATTAATAGCCCTTCTGTCGTTCCGAAAAAGCGCGTTTCACTGTATGCACGTCTTAATGGATTCCTGAAAGAAGACATGTCCATTAGATAAGCACTGCCGTGTCTTTTGTACAGGATCTTGTCTACAAGTTGCATATCGTTGTACATTACTGCAAGAGGGTGACAAAGGTCACGAACAATGGTTGCTGACACTAAAGCTTGGCAGCCGCCAGCAATTACATATGAAACCACTTCTTAAAACTGCTTTTCCCAACAAATCTTGTGACTAACCATTAGTCATTTTACTTAATTTCACTTACGACGGTTAATGATCCCATGACTTGCTCGGAGGATGGGTTAGTTCAACCATGGTAACAGATGCAAATGAAAATGTCTCCAACCAGAATTCTAAGGTAAACATAGCTTACTTTTGTAGAATACAATCAATGCATCCAGCCAATGAGGATAAAGTCAACGGACATGCAGTAGCGTATGATGGCGTGGAAGCCATATTTATTACAAGTCCCACCTCGGCCTACGGCCTCGGTGGGAACACGTAGAGCCGCGTTTTGTCAGCGAGCTCGGTATTTCAGAGAGGCTGTGCATTACTCTACTTCCCGAACAGAAAGTATTTCGTTTAGCAAATTGTTCACGAGCGACTATGCATTACACGTTTTGACCGAAGCGGACCAAAGGTCCACTACATTCAATAAAACTGATGCTTTGTTCGTCCCGTCGGTCACGGTACCGGAAGTATTTCGCACTAACGCAGTAGTAGAATGCGCGTCCTTAATATTCAATGAAATTAAATGTTTGGTCTGTCCGTCGGGTACGGCACGGGTAGTATTTCGCAAAAAAAAGTAATAAAGAGCGCGTCTTCTACATTCATGAAACCATATTTTGTCCCGTCCCGTTGGTCACGGTACCGGAAGTATTGCGCAATAACACTGTAGTAGAGTGCAAATCCTCAATATTCGAGGAAACTGGATATGTTGTCCGTCCCGTTGGTCAAGGTACCGGAAATATTGCGCAAGAACACCGTAGTAGAATGCGAATCCTCAGTATTCCACGAAGCTGGACATTTTGTCCACTTTCGTCGGTCACGGTATCGGACGCATTGCGTCATAGCACAGTAGTAGAGGGCGCGTCCTCTATATTCAATTAAACTGTATATTTTGTCCGTCCCGTCGGTCACGGTACCGGAAGTGATGGTCAATAACACCGTAGTAGAGGGCGCGTTCTTAAGAGCCGTGGAGGTGCGTCCTCCATATTCAATGAAAATTGAATATATGAAACTCGTCACGTTGGTCACGGTACCAAAAGTAATGCTTAATAACACCGTAGAAGAGGGCGCGTCCTCAAAAGTCCTGGTAGATGGCGCGTCCTCCATATTCAATGAGACTGGATATTTTGTTCGTCCCGTTGTTCACGGTACCGAAAGCAATGCTCAATAACACCGTAGTAGAGGCGCGTCCTCAAAAGTCCTGGTAGATGGCGCTTCCTCCATATTCAATGAAACTGGATATTTTGTTCGTCTCTTTGGTCACGATACCGAAAGTAATGCTCAGTAACACCGTAGTAGAGTGCGCGTCCTCAAAAGTCCTGGTAGATGGCGCGTCCTCCATATTCAGTAAAGCTGGATATTTGGAAGTCCCGTTGGCCCCGGTACCGGAACGACTGCGCAATGACACAGTAGTAGAAAGCGTGTCTTCTGTATTCGTAAAACTGGATATTCTGTCCCGTCTTGTCGGTTACGGTAGCGGTACCGGATTTATGCGCAGCATTACAATGGTACTGGGCGCGCCCTCTGCACTGACACATATGGATTATCTGTCGGTCCAAGCCTCGAAGGTACTGGAGGTGTCCGAAAAAAAGTATCGAGCCCTTTTCTCGGTTCGGGTTGCCAGTGCCCGCAACAGCTAGTTCTGTACTGAAAAGATGCGGACGGAGTACAAACTAGTGTACCCGCGCGATGAAATGATACACAGACTAGTGTATTTGGAAAAACGCGCGCCGAATAATCCTACTTTGTGTCTACACGCACTTTTCACGCAGCCGGTCCCAGTAGGGTATTGTGAATTTGTGCGCGGACAGTGTTTTGTGTCATTTCATCGGACGCGTACAGTACGTTCAGCATACACTGAACTCGGTTCGAAAATCGAACGCACCACACGTACGTGGCAGCGATTTGCCACAGGAAGCTGGCACACGCACCGGCTGGAATACGATACTGCTGGAGATGCAGCGCTGCGGTACGGAGCGATCGCCCTGTCGTCTTCGAAAAAATGAAGATCCAAAATGTTTTAGAATTTAATCAAAATTTCATTTCAAAAACGAAATACGCTAATACCACCACCGACATTTTCCGCGTTTTCTGAGCTATAGGAAGATAATGTAGGAAGAGTAGGGAATGAGGATACCTCCTCCGACCAAAATGGGAGAAGGGAGAGTATAAGTTATAATATCCAGTCAAACACGAAGTTCTCTGTGAGTACTTGAAATTTTAAAGTTATCTACTTGACATCTATAGCTAGCTGGTGAAAACCGCTTCGAAACCGCCTAATGGTGCAACGGGTGCCCGTCGGGTGGTGTTGCCGGTGACATTCAGGACGGTCAAAAATATTAAAAGTGAGAACAGAACAAGAAAGAAAACCACAATTTAATGTACCAAAAGTATATGATATAAGAGAAAGTGTATCATATTATGCTAGCTACTTGTAGCAAATCAAACTAACGTAGGGAACAGTGGACACAATAAGCATAGAAGTGCTAATACAGCAAGAACTTGATTATACATTAGACACAATGTATGCTAGTCTTTTCTGGAACCGATACGTCAAAATATGAATGGTATTTCAAAGTTGCAAGAAAGACGCGCAAGCTGGGTTTAGATTTTTAACTGTCTTAGCACTGCTAGCTATATAACTAGTATATTGGTCATATTTGTTTTCATCGAGCAACAGAATTCTGCCGAACTGCGTATGCTTATGTGACACCGCTCGCTAGTACTGCAATTAGAGTGCTATTGTACTGTCTACTCTGTAAATATGTTATTAAATACGTAGTACTAAAATTATTTGCTCTCTATATGCATATTATTAGTCTTTCCGTGTCAACCGCAACTGCGTCTTTAGCGTACCTCGGGAAAAGCCGAAGCTGCTCACTGGCAGTATACACAGAATTTCTGGCAAGATTCAGAAAACAGATCGTGCAATGCAGTGCAATGTGTTTGTATAAATAACAGTATAATTGTTTCCTAATTACTAGCGAACGGAGTCGGTATGGGCAAAATGACAAGCGAATTCTCCACAATCATATACGCTTACTGGAAACGATGACTGCCCTCGTCAAAACGGTACTTACCGAAAACATTAACGTAACAAAATTCATATAGAAAACATCATACGTTTTCTCTGAAAAGTTTTCTCGACAGCCAAATATAGGTTTATATAATTGTCTAACTTAGAATGTATATCGAATATAAGAAGTTTACCCAACACTTAGACAATCAGTGAAAAATAACTTTGTGTTTGGTCACTCAACTTAAAACAACTCTTTTATAGAAAATTCATTAATTTGTCGCCATACTAATTAATAATTAATTAAAGTTCTAATCAGCTGTAGTTAGGATGTTTTGAAAATTAAACGAGTAATTTTAATGCATTAGCCATACATAAGAAACGAATGATTTATAATTGCGTTTCCGTTGATTATTGTTAACATAATGTTAACTAATTATTGATTAATTAATGTTAACAAATAACGTTATTTAATTACACTAATTAACTCAGTAACACTAATTTAGCCATAATAACTGTTTGTTAGGCACGTTGAGATCGAAAAGTGACCTGTTATTGAAAAACGCAGCTAATGCTGCGGAATGAAACAAAGCAGATAGTTAAATGGATCTTAGTTGCATAGGGAGAATGTTAATTAATTAGTTAATTCAGGCCACTGCGTGAACAGTAAACTGCCTACGGGGTAGACCACCTGCCCCAAGCGAACTGAAATCACTGTGGGGTCGACCCCCTTGTCTCCATATGCGCTCTAACCCGTGACGTGTACTACTTACGGTCTGAGCCGTTGAAAACAACGCTCATTCGCATTTACGGTTTCAAGGCACTTTCCAGTATTTCGTTCTTGCCCAAGTTTCGTCCTTTGTGAAAGACTATCCTGCTTTTTTCCTTTCTAAATACACCAGTGAATTACTGCGAAATCAGATACAATTGCATTCCTTCTGGCGGAGATGTCAACCCGAGTTATCTACTCTGGAAGCACAAGGAACCCGTCACTTGAAAAGCAAGTAAGACGTTAGTCAATAATAGCTGAGTTGCTCCTTACGAATTTCTTGTTACAGTTCTTCGACGTTGGAGTCGACTCCAGTCTCCAGTGCTCCCTAATCTTGATTAAGCTGAAATCAGCGTTAGTATTTTCAATTCATTTGCTGGATACGCTACGTTTAGGTTTAGTTGACTTCAAAAGACAAAAGCCATGCATATTATACGGCGTGAGATTGAATAAAACCAACAACGCCTTGCAATTAGAGCGGGTTTCTTTTGGAAAATTTTTCCTTTTTTTAGCAGATGAATTTGTCAGTTTTACAAGTCATTGTTGTCGTCTGTGTAATCCCAATAACAATTCGAAAAATCCTCTCATTTTGGTAAATGTGGAACGGTTTTTGGCACTCGGGAGTCGACTCCGGGCAGAAAAACAGCAATATTCTTCAGTATTAACGAGGTTTGTTTTTCAGCGCAACCGGAACGACGAGAACGTGCGCGCTTCGAACGGAAACATAGGACGCAAAAGGCGGTTTGCGGTGAAAGAATCCACCATACGGTACGACTTGCTTGCTTTTGCGTTTAATATCCCTATTTCGAGTAAACAAATAACGTTGTGTAATATCTGCGCATATTTCGTTTGCATTCAACATTTTTTAAATGTTTTCAAAATATTTCCAGATTTGAACATGTGATTGACGATGTGTTGTTTGGCATCAAAAACAATGTTAAAAGGAATATTTTTTATATTGGAAAGAATCGTTTTCGAAGAAACAATGGCCTAATTTGGAGTCGACTCCTGGAAAGAATTCACATTTAAATTTATCAGGCCTTAAGTTGTTCGATTTCGCAGTACGCTTTGAATAACATTTTTCGGCAGAGAAATGCAGGTGTGATACAAATTTAATTGTGGCAACTTGGTTTCGATTAATTTTATGTGGAAAAAAGAAAACAAAAAAATGGTTTTAATTTTTTTTTCTGTTATTTGTAATTTTTCGCGTATCAGTTTATTTGTTGCTGTTCTGGTATTTGTTCTGCAAAAAAACAGAGTTTTTTTTCTGCGCTGTTTAACCTGTGATTTTTCTTTAGCAGGGATCCAACAGAACCCAATATACCTGGAGACGCTTCGCGATGTTTGCCAGAAAAGCGAGAAATTTAGCCAGGTGACGACACCGAATGAAAACCGCATGTGAAGAGCCAAACCTCCTTATCCTTGTGCAGATCCTGCCGTTGTATTCTAAAGTTTTTTCCATAGTTCGTTTACTGTGACAACTTACCAAGTAATTAAT
>JAQGAU010002493.1:0-15371 GCA_034698045.1 Paramacrobiotus richtersi
TAAATAAATAAATAAATAAATATACATATATGCAGATATATATGCCCGCAACCCGGTGTGGTAACCTTTAAGGTCACTAAATCTTGATTACTGTGCATTTGAAGTTATGATGAATTAAACGAGAATAAGTTTGTCCACAGTTTATCTGACTGAAAACGAGTCGTTTGCCGTATTTACGCATATTTCACTGTTCTCACCAGCTGAGTTTTTAATAAAGAAATTATTTAAAAATGCCCCAGCCAAATCGACGTGCTCGCGTGATTCGTGCCCGTGATCCGCAAACTGGGCAGCTAGTGCCCAAGGCGCCTGATCCTCCAGTAGCTACCTTAGCCACTCCTGCGAATACCGCAGAAGCGGCAGGTGATGCTTCCGGGTTACGCGTTCGCGGCAGGCCGCGGGGCAGCAAGAATAAGCCCCACCCACCGCCTCCTTCTCCACCAGAAGCGATTCCGCGCCTGCGGTCTGAAGTCGCCCCGCCCAAAAACAAATAGGGCCTTAAAATAAAAAATTGAAACTAAAAATCCAAAAACAATCCAAAAAATACCAAAAAAAAACCAAAAAAAATAAAGAACATAAAAAAATTCAAAAAAAATAAAAAACGTTAACAAATCCAAAAAAATTAAAAAACAATAAAAACTCCAAAAAAACAAAAAACGATAAAAATTCCAAAAAATAAAAAAAACGCTGAAAATTCCAAAAAGAAGAAAAAAACGCTAAAAAAGGCAAACATTCCAAAAAACAGTAAAAATTAAAAAAATGCAAAAACGACCAAAAACGGTAAAAATCCGCTGAAAATTCAAAAAAACCTGCTATTTACACAAGACAAACATCCGCTGGACGCTGAAGTATTGACCGCTGCAGTAGTAAAGTAGTTTGGATCAGCCATCCAGCTTGCGTAAGATACTTGTATTTTGCATTTCCGATTTATTAACAAATAACTACATTTATTTTCGTTTACTGTTTTTCGAGTGATCGAATAATTGTCAAAACTTATAAGTGTCATCGAAACTCCAGAAGACATGAACTGCGAACTGCAGTATCTGTCCGAAAACTTAGAAAATTCGGAAACCAAGACTCTATCACCAGGCATCAGTGACCGGCAACAACAGCTCACCAATGTGGCATCACTTCGTAGCTATTTCTTTTTAAATTGAAACAAAGTGTCAACTGTGCAAACCTTCTTGCACCTCTCGTTCTGATACCTTTTCAGCTCAGTTAGATTGGTTATAATTTCATTACGTGGAGACGTGACGGAAATACGTGAACTACATACGCTACGTACGCTTTCTTCGAAAATCGGTACGTCTTCGCGCCAGTAGTTTTCGAAATCTACGGTACCCGGGGACAAGGCACGAAAAAGGATAGTCGACAAAATCTGAACTGACCTTATCGTCAGCACATGAGAACCCCGTTTGCAAGTAATTTTACGGTACCGTGCCAGCACTTGTTACTTTAAAATCTCCGGTCAGTACAGTACGCTATTTATTTTGGCGGTTGTCATATGGAAAACGTTTTCTGAAAGGAAGAGCTGTTTCAGGAAGCGTACAAAGAAAGGTATGCGGTTTTGTCCACGACGAAAGAAGCAGAATCAGGCTAAAATCAGAAACCGATTATCCAGATCGATATTGTTATTACCAAATTACAGTCTTTCTTCTGTCTTACTATTTTTTCATAATTTTTAACAGGTACTTCCGATATGCAGTCCGTATAGCCGCAAAACTAGTACAAATGCATTATGCCGACGCCAGTGATTTTTTAGATTACATTAATGGTTGTCCTTCTAATTCTGGTTCAACATCATAGTTCAATTGGGAATCTGGTGCCTCACCTTCTCCTCCAGCAGAACGCTCACGTAAAAAACATGTCAAAGCAAATAAAAAGCGCAATCACTAAGCGCACTCCGTCGCCAGACCTGTGTTATCGTCACTATCGTACAGGCTGTGCTTTACGGTACAGCACTCAGTCAGTTCTAATCCCAAGAAATCCTGAAGCGGCAGCCGACGGTAAGTAATGTTGAACCTTGGGATTCCTGCTTGTGTTTAAATATGGTTACGAATTAGCATTAAAGACTGTACAGTTTCTAATGTTAATGTGTACATTCCGAGGGATGGCTCATTTCAAAAACTGAAACGATACCAAGCGAAAGTTTCCAGGACTGTTACCCACATAATGTACAAATCGTTTAGCACTTCGCTCTTCCAAATCCACTGAATTAGACATTTTAGTTCACTGTTCCAGCGATCACCAAAAACTTGATGGTGCTGAAAAATAAATTAACGAAAACTAAATGTTACAGTTATTATTCTTACTTATACTCTAACATCTCCCCTTTCGATCGGCCGAGGTGTTCTCATTCCCTGTTCTACGTAGATTTTCTCCCAGCCGCTCAAAACACGTCTAAAAGAGCGGTACAACATATAGGCCTATTGATTTTTTCTAAAGTTTTCTGTGGAATTCTGAAACTGTTTCAAACCGTCTTTTTTTTAAACGAAATAGCAATCGCCGCGTATGGACGCGCTATATCTGCAGTAAGTACATATTGCAGCCAAAGCGTGTGGCAGATAATATTAATGCAAGGCCAAGTTTCGGCCACGTACAGTACGTGACGTACAAACTCACGGCGCGTTCGATTTTCGAACCGCGTCCAGTAGACCTCTAATAAATCTCCCCTTTCGTTTTGAGATGTTCTCGTTCCCTGCTTTACGCACATTTCCTTTCTGCCGCGATAAAGACGTCAAAAAGAACAGCACAACGCATAGGCGTACTGAAGTTTTGTTAACTTTCTCTGTTCAATTCTGAAACATTATTCCCAAACATTTCTTTAAGGGGGAAAAGCTATCGACTCGTATAAAAGCGTGGAATATGCAGTAATACATAATTATTGCAGCCAGAGTGTGGGGCACTCCAACGCAACAATTTTTTGCCATGCACATATTTTCAAACGCTGCGTCTTAATTTGCGAGGCTCCAATGTAAGACCGTATATGAATTACTGCTTCTAATAGTCGAAAGGTTAATTTCGATATAATTTACCAAATCTAATGCTCTTTATGCTCGCCCGGCAGAATCCCGTTGTAGTACAAGTACTGCAGGATGCGATGCTTTTTCCAAAACTCTCGCTAAAAATATAAAAAGCATATGCTTGACCCGTTTTTTCGAGCGCTATGTTTTGCAACTTTCAAGGTTATCCGTCTAACCGAGTAAGCATTAGTGCTTTCAGTTCACAGCCACTCGGTATTGGGAGTACAGCGGATCTAGAATGGAGTACTCGCCCCGCGCAAAATCTGTTTAGTACACAAAGGCAACTTTTTGTGCGAAATTTCTCGTCAAAATTAGAGAAAACAAGTCCCTGAAAAACTGAATAGAAATTATACAATACTATACTTCGGCATTATACCGAAGCTAAATAGGTTTTATACATGTTTGAGAAGCTGCAAGTTGAAGCGCAGAATCCTTGAAATGCATTTTAATATGTTGAAAAATGTGCTGTAAAGTGGCAACAACCGCTATATCTACCTGTATAGCAAACTTCCGAAGAAACGGTAAATAACGAAATTTTTTGATGCATTTGTTTATCTGTAAACTTTGTTAACAAATTGCGCAACGTATTGCGTTCACAGTAAACTACACACCGCGCGTACATATTGCGCATAGTTCCTCAACTTCTTTTCAAAGGCAACGGAAGCGGCGTACCTTTTGCGACCTCCGTTCCCAAAACTAGCTCTATGTTCTGCCCACCGAGGCCGGAGGCCGAGGTAGGCCTTGTAGTACTAGAGTATTACTTCTATTACTCCTCTATACAGAGTAGATTCAAGGACAGTCAACAATCAACAGCTGACTGTCCCATGACTCCATGGGAGCATATAATCCGGCTCCCACACGAAGCATATATTCTCAACGTTACTTACGGAAGCTGTCCTGGCAGCAAAGCAGTTGTGGATTGCACTTGCAGATTCCTGTATATGTTACGATGGGAATGGAAGAATTAAATCTGCTATTGTCAGTCAACTGAATCATACCTGTTTTCGACGTATTCCATCAGTACTATCAGCCGTTGAGTTAGGTTTTCTCGCTTTGATTTGGTATCCACAACCATAATCAATAATAATGCTGTTCATTCAGCCGTCACAAGATGTGAAGACTGTCTGCATATAAATTTGTAGATTTTAGAACGATTCGCATGCAGTAACAATAACTGGATAATAAAAAGCCAGTCAAACTAAAACAATTTGATAGTAAGTTGCTCCGTAATGCGCAGAAAAAAGTACAGCCACCTAGCCAGTGCCTGGCAACGGGATGAGGTTGCGCTTTCGCTTAACGTCGATCGAAGTCGCGCAGATAGAAAAAAGGTGTGGAAAAGACAACCGAAAACCATTTCTTAAGTACGCCATACCAAGTATCACCAAGTGCCAGGCAAATGAACGGTTTGCTGAAATCGAGTAACATTCACTTAACCGTTAGAATGTCCTTCGGACGGTTTGGCGGTTCACAAGCAAACTTGTCCGCTGGTTTTGCCGCCCAGAGGGTTTCACCAGCGATATATTTGTGCCTAACCGTTCACAATTATAGGTTTTGCCACTTGCCAATGTCACCAAAGTCGCAAGTAGTTTAGTTTCGAGTTTGGTACGTTGCTGAGAACACTCGGGGTGGTTCTCGAATTCGTAACGATTTCAGATAGTCGCAAGATACGGTACTTGGGCGTGGCTAAACAAAACTGGGGGTCCACACTATAGGTTAGCGTTAGCTACGTTGCAGTTACAAGAGTAACTGTTGTTAGTGTTGGAAGAGGATCTCCGCTCCTCCGGTCCACTTCCAGACCACAGACACCAGCGTGTTCTCCATAACGCGCAACATTTCCAGCAGTGTTGTTTTTGCTTGGCAGTTCGGTATCTTAAAATTACCAACCATTACGAATGATGTTTCTAGGTTGATTCTGATGACCCTGAGTATCGTTTGGTCCGTTTTCGGACCAACCAAGAGGCGACAAATGGTTTGTACAGCGCAAAACCTCGCGGTGAAAGCGCAAACATAATTTTTCGAGAAAAGCAGCATTTGGACAGTTTTAAGTCGAGTAGAGGGCTAGAAGCGCACGTATGTACAAAATGTGTGGAGAACGTTGCAGACGACTGGCCTTACAGGAATCCAGGATCACACTTTCCTGTTAGAAAGAACGCCGGTGGACTGTAGACGCAGCGCCACAACGATATTTTACTGCGATCTTTGAGTACTCCCGGCGTCGATCAGCGATGAAGCATGCCCTAACCGGCTAGTTTTGTACATGCAAATGGGAAGTGCCCTGGCGGAAAAGCGTACGAAATGGTTCCGTAGTTTACCACTTTGATATCAGGGTTCGCAATACGATTTGTGACACTTATATTCGTACTTCTAAATGGGCTGGAGAAGCGGCAAAGAACGCGTGCGAAGACAAGAAAAACCATTACAGTCCGTTCTTGAACGTTGTTTTTGTTCCTACTAGCTTGTGAAGCATTTGGCGCTCGGGGTGAAGAGGCGCTTGTTTTTCTTAAATAGACTGGTAAAAAGTTGTTTTGTAGGACTGGGAAAGATAGGTCAACTTGCTCCGAGTTTTAGCGTTCAAATAAAGAGATAATGCGCGGTAACCCCAAGCTGATTTTGGCAGCTGTCCCTTTCCTGCCAACTGGGAGAAGGTTTTCATATGAAAAATGTGTATTGTTAAGTATGTACACGCTTCGAGAAATACAACCAAACTTGAAAAACAGTACGGCATATGCTTAGGATGGGGGAGTAAGGTAGGCGGCACTTATTATCCATTCATCGTTATCCGGGTCCACTTGGTACCAGCATTCAACACTGCCAGGTGAGTAAAGCATGGCGTCGTTCGCGGAGTAAATCACTAAATCTGTTCTTAACAGGCTTGAGTTAGCAGTAGTTCGGAAGCCGATATAGTAGCTGAAATCCAGATTGCCGGCAATCCCGTACACTGGGTGGTCGACGGCATGGCGAGGCCGAACAACGTTCAGGGGGAGGGTTCCAGTACATACAACGGATGTTCGGGGTGTACCCACATGATCCTTCTGTTGAATCGCCATATGATCCGTTTCTTGAACTCCTCCAGAGGATATTGCACTTTAACAACGCAGGAAAACGTCGGCGTATCGCGCGCCGTGCTGGACTGATTCCGCAGTGGTCTTGCGAAAACCTCAGCGTGCGATGGACGCACTTTCAAGGTGAAGGCTCGAACTAGACCGCACACAGTATCGGTTCCATTGCAACGTTTCAGACACTGCACTTTGCCGGACGCCAGCAGGGGAACATCACGGATGTATAGTTGCAGCTGTTTGTTGTCCGTAATCAGTGTGTATTGGAACGGAACGCCGTGCACAGCGACATCTTGAACACCGAACCAGCGATTAGGAGGAATATGTTTTCCTTGATGGGTCCAGATGAATTCGTCTGTGGTGTTTTCGGATGGGCACGAAAAGTTTGCGGTTCTGCCGGAGGTTATTACAGTATTGTTTTTCTCCGCCTCCTTCGGTTCGGTAAATGGCAGCCGAACACGATTGTCTCGTATTTGCGTCTCCACCTCGGCTAGCACTTGTTGCACTGCAGACGGATAAAACATAGTTACAATTACGTTAGTAATTGATGTTAATGCACAATGGAGGAGTGATGGTGCCAGCAACCCATTTCCAGACAATGGATGGAGGACGATTCTCCGTAACCACGGCTAGCTGCATTGTTCTGGTTTGTTCAGATTTGTTCTGCCTGTTTCTGTTGATCGCCTGTCTGTTAACGAATTTGTACCGGATTAACGCAGTCAGCGATTCCATGTCGAGTGATCCACTCTGTTCATTTTCACTTTCCGAAGTTGTAAGCAGTACAACGCTTTCGAGTTTCGATGTTTACCGCCCACCGCGCCCTGCACTTGTACATATGGTGTTGGTATCTCGCAAGCTCAATAAAGGGGGTCTGTAGTTGTGCGGTAGAAACTGGGCACTGTCCGCTCACGACTTCCGATAGGCCGCAAGGCGCAGGTCATCGACCAGCCGAAGTTGCACAGGGCCGCATCAGTCGGGGCACCCGTTTCGGACCAGCAGCTATGGGCTTCCAGATTCCCCACAGTATTTGACGGAAGCAGAAGCATTAAGGTTAATTAAGACTGATTAATTTCTGCTATTAAACAGACAGCACCACTTGATGTATACGTATCTACGTCTGTGTTACTCATAACGAATGAATTTTATGGTAGGAATTAAAACGCGTCTTTTCGGATATTCTAATTGGATATTACTTGTTGGGCAATTCATAGATGCTGTAGTAGATACGCACGGTTTTTTTTGCAAACTACAATGCACAGATTTCGCGAAATACCAGTTGACAATAACACAACCCTTCAGTTTATGTTGAAGAGTTAAAAAAGATTGTTCTATTCAATGTGCACACCAGTGAGCCTCGTATCCTGTTTCTGCATTCATGCCGGTCGTACGCTGCCTACCAATGTACTAATAACTGTAAATGGGTTACCAATTATTAGCTTTCCTTCTACATACTGGTGCTTCAAAAACGTAACTTACTGCTTTCGAATGTTACACCGCAAGTTGTGTAGTTAGTGCATGGTTGTTGGATGACAAGGCGATTTGGACGACAGCATTGACACTCCGTAAATAAGGAAACAAAATTAATGCGAAAAATCTTAAGCAGATGACTACACAGCCGTAAAAATGCACCGATAACCTTTCGTTAGCCATTTCGTTGAACTATGCAGCAAAATAGAGATCGAAGTTCTGCGAAATCAACTACTTGATCTTGCCTTGGAATACAGAAACAGATTACAGTACGCGCTGAGGATTCCGGTGAATGATTGCCTGGGGTTGCCGGTTTTTCAGCAGCTGCGTAGTATTGACGGCACGTGATTCTGTCGGGTACGGGGTATCTAAGCAACCGACTGCATTCGTTTGTAGGCAGATCCAAGTCTTCAGATCATCACAAGCTTCAGCTGATTTAAGCTGATAAAAGCACAGTGCAACTTCCATCGATTTGGTCCATATTTTGTATGGAACTGCACTGTTGTACTGTAGACAAGTAACATTTTTCTCTGCTGAAAATGTTCCGCGCAGTAACAGGAAGCATTCGTCTCACCCATCTACGTATTGTTGTTATAGTTTTTGGGATACCAGTACTGATTTGTCCTTGGAAAGGTAGGTCCAACCGTCCAGCAGCAAACAGTCGATAACGATAAAAAGTAGCTCGTAAGGATCAGGTTGCAGGGGTAGCTTTTATGAGTAGATCCTTATATTGCAATCATTATATTCCTTGTATCTGTCATTGCGGCATGCTGTCTTATGCAGGGCGAGATCACTGATCACCACGTGAACAGTTATACACTAGAAGCTGATGATCCGCTGAAGTGTATTTACTGTATTATTCTGCCTAGCTTGCCAGCATTTCTCGCTGTTCTTGAGATAAATTAAGTGAAAACATTATCACTATGCACAATGGCCATTCTCAAGGACTTTTCGAAGTATTATAATTAAGGTCAATTCAACGCGCGGAGAAAAATGGGCTACGTGCGCTTGTTTTCGGTTATCAGCACCTCATACCGCTTGGGTAAGAACATACAAAACTGTGCGAGAAAATGCTCTGGATTTGCAAATTAATCAGGCTACAGGATCAGGCGTCAGGTCTGCGAAACATAGGAAGATATCACCTCAAGAAACAGCTCGATTCAACGATGAGTCTTGCTATTGAATAATTAGAGCCTTGAAACATTAGAGCTCCTCAGAGGGCTAAACATCCACAATTCGTTTTTTTTCTTAATACGTTAGGATTCTAAGGCGTTTCTTCTCTGATTTTTTGAGCCGTTGCACTACGTCAAGGACGCAGGTAGCATTATCGTGCTTGCCGTTCTTTATCACCGTAAAAATCACAACAAATGTATTCCTTTCGTTTACACTGTTGAAAAACTAATTTTTCAAAGTATTTAAATAATCAGGTGTAATTCTAGAAAAAGAGCCGACGTTATTTGAATCTGATGTCTCGGGCCGACGCGATGTGTGAGGAGCACAGTAATTTAGTACCTGAAGTGCTTGAAGCTCTCACCGATGCAAGGCTCACTCATTTAACCTACACACATTTTCTCTGGTTGTTAATCTGACGGATATGCTTTGTGCCTCCTGCTAACAGGCTACAACTGCAAACTTTTTTCGTAGCTGCTGCCTTGATGTGCTACAAGTGTGGCAGCATCTCGACACTGTATGACGGAACCGTGCTAGGACAATGTCCTTCCCAATATGAACGCATAGCGCCGGAAAAGCTTGCTCACAAAGAATGTCGTGGCAGTGATGCGTTGTGCGGAGAAGCTGCATACATCGACACACTGAGGACTGAAAAGAGTAAGTCTTACGTTTGCACAGACTACACCGGGTGTGCATTTCTGTGGCGAGCATGTAGTGAACGAACGCTTTTGTGAACGGCCGAAATAAGCAGCCGTCGATCCAAGCACGTTACAGAGCAAGACATCTGCATGATCCTGATGGCGTGTTTTTTAAAAGGAAGGCCAGAACATCAGAAATATCACAAGGTCGAGGTACCATCCTCATTGTACAGGATTGTCTGTGATCTGTATTACGACCGAGACGAAGAAAAGTTCAAGCAATACCAAGCTGTTGTCATAAAGCGGGAACGGTTTAACAGGCTCGTTCAATCTGAACAGCCGAGTTGGATCGTCCGGCGATGATATTTATCATACGCTGTACAGTTCTTTGTAACTCACAATCTTTTTGCTCTTTAACCAGTTACTGCTTTGATTGGCATCTTGGTTTTATATTCAGAAATTACTGGTTGGCACCTTTAACTTTAATTTTTTCATAATTTTTCTACTACACCTGTTGTGCGTTGTAGATAACATTATTGGAAAGGGTTGTGCAGATGAAAATTTTATGAGGTAAGTACTGTGCATGAGTGCGACTGTGCAATAACTTAGCGGGTCGTCCCTCAAAATCATTAGAAGCACTGCTGTAATATACATGCAGTAATGTTCCCGTACGCGCTGCCATTCTGATCTCAGTCTCGGAATCCGGCACTACCGGTTAAGCAAGAAAACGCTATCCACATTTTTCGATGCTCCGAGGAGCTGACTAAAGACTGCTGCATTTTTTGTGGGTTAGAATTGGTTAAAATATAGGCGAATCAGTTTATGTGATCAGTTCAGAAGTAATTTGTATAAAGGTGTAAAAATCGAGGCCTTTTTACGGGAACGCATCTTTAACTCACTTAAAAGTTTTCCGGCCGTCTGGCTGCACTTTGCGGATGAGTTTTATTATCTGCTGGCGAGGTCATGCGAAACGAGTCTGTAATTACAACAAATTACTATGGATATATATTTTTCGCAAATACGATGTTCTTTCCGGAAAAACTCATTTATGTCCACACCGGCAAAAAAGATACATATTCCTCCTTTTTTAACAGGGATTTTAAGAAAACTACAGCCGTAGGATGTACCATTATGGACGACGTATACCGTTACTGCTGGTGCAATACAGATTTGTGTAACAACAAGACAACGGACGAAATGATGCTTTCCAAGTCACAGGTTCATTTCTTTTCGACGGCGAAGATGCTAATTGCGTGGATTTTTCTTACAGGTGTGCATGCACAGTTTTTTTTATTAAATTAGCTTTAGCTGTTGATGAAACGTGAAAATGTTATGTTTGGAACGGACTTAGATCTGCTTCGGTGCCGTTTTATCATGAAAGCGTTCGCATTAAATCAAAAACGTTTGGGATACAAGGTATCAATAACAGCCGTCTGGCTACGTTTGATCAGTTACGCTCGACTAACTCGTATTGGTAATTTGCTTTTTGGAGCCAAAGTGATGCTGTTTCTCAAACAATTATACAGTAGACTATGACCGGAAGTAGACAGATTAAGGCTGTGCTTGATATAAACAATGGGAAGTTATGAAACGAAATTCCATTAAATTCGAATTACGACTTGATTGCGCCTTGTCCGTAAACTCAGCGAAAGCTTGATTCGGGGTAATTCCTGCTGTCTTAATTTGCTGCCCCTTGACAGGTCGGCCGGACCAAGCAGAAGCGAAAATCTTCTTTCTATCTAGCAACCTTATCTCGCTGCTATAACAATAGCAAAAAATATATGCTAATTAATTACGGTAGTTAAAAATACACTGGTATCATACGATGATGAGCAAACACGGGTTCACTGCGGTTTCTCTTTCAATGTGCGTATAATCTACCTACTGGCACCAAGCATCGGAAGAAACTATCTAACCAGTAAACCGAAATGTAAGCAAAAAATTCACCCTTTACCACGTGCGCCTCCCGTTTTACACAAGCCACGGTTACACACGAGAACGCACGCGTAAGTTTGCTTGGAATAAGTAAAACATTTATTTTCCAGTCGAATCTTTTTGTTTCATGTCGTGATCCCACTGCTGCAGTACATCCCTCAGGTCATAAATGGTGCCAGTGGTCTCCATATCGTGTTTGCTGGCTCCCATCGTTAACACACTTTTGTCTCCAACGTCAACTTTGAATTCGTAGACAGATCTAGAAAAAAACATGCGCTTCATTAGAAGATTAACACGTAAAAGGCAGTCTTTGTCGACCTTTCGTAGTCATCGATCGTCACTTTTTGCACAAACTCCAGAAACTGGTCCAGGAAGCTGATAGCTCGCTCTTTATTCCAGTGATTACAGTGCGGTTTATGGCACTAAAAGTATAGAATTCTTCTTAAGAAACGAACGTATCAATATAACGTTTAAAGCTTTGAGCTCAATACATTTGTACTGTCTGGAATGCCGCTGGCCGAAATCATCTGGAATCTGTCCAGCATCGTGCCGGTTCGCGCCCCTCTTAGCTCCTTTTTTGAACCGCTCATGAAACATCGTGCCCACGCAAGGCGTTCCAAATTTTGCTGTCTCCTGGAATTTTTCCGTTAGATCGTCCAGTTTTAGTTTGACTTTCTGAGGCACTCAGTTTCAACAGTTTCTGTTTCAAGCAGCGCTTACCAGATGCAGAAAGGCATATTATCAGAAACTGGGGCAACGTTTTCGAAAAGGTCAACGTTTACGTAGCATCCCGGTGGACTGCCCATTTCTGAGTCTATGCAGTCGATTTTCTGTGCGTAGAGCAACCGTGTTCGACCAACCGTGCGGCGCAGAACGGAGTAGAAACAGTCGAAAGTGGTTATTCCAAGTGCCGGGTTCTCTTCGCTGTCGTCGGAGTTGCGGGTTACCAGTTGCTCGCACCTGTGTAATCTACGGAATACGAGAAATTCGCACAGATGTCCTCCTTCGGACAATGTGTGTTTGCCAAGCTTTCTCTTGTTTATCCATGTGGTACTGTAACTCTCGTTGTATATATCAGCTCCAATAAGCATAGCGCGCATTTTACCGCGAGTCCCGAATACACAAGTAAGCACTACTTCAAAACTCACCTTAAGGAAGAACTTGAAAACGTGCTATTTAAGTAATTTGACAATTTCGACCAATATGACGCTACCTGTAAGATATCACAGTTCCCGGTTCCAGGTTCGTTTGTAAGCGGGCTAGGTAAACGATTCCCTGACGTCTGCAAGCCACGAAGTGCATTTCGGCATCCTCGACGAAAGTGCCCGGCATTTCCAGTAGTGCCCACAACGCCCGAGGATGAATAATTACATGAGGTCTGTAATTCACATGAGGGCACGTTCAGAAGCAGCACTTTCTCGGATTGCTTTTCTATGGACATGTACCTTTCATCGGGATTTTTTAAGATTTCCTGATTATCCCGCATCCATGTCAGTAGATGGAAGAAAGGGCGTGTATCCCCTGACATATGGGTTGCAATATGATCTTGAAACTCTAACCAGCGATCTTCTAGCTCGATATTTTTCAGGGTGCTCCACTGGTCGGATAATTTGCGTAGCAGTCGCCGGTCCTTGTCAGCCACATACTCTTTGGTGTCCGGGTCTTTGTAATCGTTAACTAAACCATACCATCCCACCTCGATTAAGGGGCTGTACGTACAAGGACTGTAATCATTAGTGTAGCGTGCAACTGGAAGCAAAGTAATGCTGGACATTGTAAGCACCGGCTTGCGATGTCTGATTACAGTTCTGGATTTTGAAAACCTTGCATATTTTGAAACCGCTGTTTACGGTGTAACGGTGTTGCCGCACCAACATATGCATATATCGTTCGTTGGTCTGCTTACAAGTTAGTTTGTGCATGGTTTCGACACATTTATCGAGTATTTAAACTGTGTTTTGTGATTAGATATGAACACTTATTATCACATTCTCCGTCTATGCGCAACGATCGGGAATCAGTATTTTTTTTGCAGATAGACTGCCGCCCGCGGTACTGTATCAATGATGCTCATGTATATAACGATGGCGTTGTGTATGACGGATCGTTCTTATGTGTCATTTTCTGTGCATAGTGATCTGACGTGCGACGTAATCGTAACATTAGTAGCCAGTTGGTAAAGCTCCAAGCGCGACTACAAGCTCGCAAGCATACCACACAAGGGTGTTCGAAGCGTCATTTGACAGGTACATTTTATCAGACGTCATTTCATCGGTCCGTGCGGATGCGACCGTGCGGATGTGGCGCATATGCCAATAGTCCATGGAAACTAAATTTTCGAGTTGGGCAGAGAATATCACTATCAGTTTCAGAAACTGTGATTTATTCGTCATACAAAGTTTCATATGGTTGAGAGTGCGAAGAAAATGGGGTCGGTTGCCGTCTGGTATTTGCATGCTGACTGGTGGTACTCTTCATACGACTTACTGACGCACATCCAATCTGGCCGACTGTATAAACCATTCATCGACGTCAGGTGATGCTCGAACCCAGCATTCTACCGATCCGCTGTCATCGCGGTCTATAAGAAGCAGCATCAACTGGAAAGTGATGACAGATGTAGGGCCATCGTAGGCGTAGCCGTTTATTGCGGAGATTTCTTTTTTTGGGGTCATCAGAGGTCCCAACGGTCCGTAAGGAGCCTGTGCTGGAGCGACCACTGTTCGGTTATTATGACGCCAAATGCCCAGCTCGTTCGCTCTTTTTGCCATCTGCGGTGACAAGGTGAGGCGCACTTTGCATGTTAGGAAGCCGCTAACGCCTTTCGCGACAGACCAGTTCGGCATTGGCACAATAAACACATCCGCGGCACGGTGAACGTTCAAATGTAAAGTATAGCGCTTTAGGGTTGTGGCCGTTGCGTTCAGTGTTTCATAGCAAGTCACTTCCCCGCTTGATGCAAAACTCACATTCATTATGCTGAGGACTGACACTTGGCCACGGTATTCAACGTGAAAACGATGGCCAATAGCAATGGTGTTTGGAGAAAATTGTCTGTCTTCAGCCGGGACAAGTGTTTGGCCCTGGTGCGTCCATGTTAGCGTATCGGAGGCATTCTCGCCCGGAGTTTCGCAGACCAACGACACTGTTTGCCCCACAGTGGCGCGTTTGATCACTGGCTTTGTCGCTTCAGTGCATGTGCTGCCAGTTGTCACCGCGCTGTCCGGCGGAAATTGCAGAGTAATTTTATCGCCTTGGATGTTCGTGTAAGCTTTTCGGATGACTTCGTCCACTGGAAAAGAACAGTGTAATGGTGCTCAGACGAATGTGATCGTAATCTGCTCCAGACTTTGCTACAGTACTTACGCTTGGATTGCGCACTTGGTGTCGTTGTAAGTGGTCTCGGAGTCGTACGCTGGGTGGGACGGCACGCCAGAGTGTAGGGTTCCAGCCAAATAAGCAGCGCTGCCAACACTCGCACACATAACGTCATCATGCGAGAATCACAAATTAAGTTATTGGCTTGGTGCACTCTCGTACATTACATGTGGCGTTAGCGCTATACTCACACCAATAATAGTAAACTTTTATTTTATGGGCGATTCAGGGCGAAAAAGGCTAGTTATTTTTACCAGCGCGCACGGATACGATCAAAAAAGCTAGTGTCAGCTATGCGATAGTTGTGGTAAACCTTACCACGTTCGTTCGGAAAGGTATCGTTCCCAAGCTACAAAACTTCCGAATGAAGCAAACAATCGCATGACTCGAAACACCGTTATACGTTAATTTCATTTTACTAACTAGCGTTACGAGGACCGCGTTGTGCTGTGCGCCGCCTGAGTTACCGCGTGGTGCATCGCGCCACCCTTCCTTGCGACTCAGAGCCTATGCTGTCTGTACCTGCGTATGCAGCGTAGCCGGGTGGCGCGATGCACCACGCGGTGACTCAGGCGGCGCACAGCACAACGCGGTCCTCGTATATATGGATAATCCAGCATTACATAGTCAGTTTACTCTCGTTGTGTACAGATATGCATGCCGTTATTACCAGTTCAGCAGAGTCCGCACATCGAATGCAGTAAATG
>JAQGAU010002494.1:0-15367 GCA_034698045.1 Paramacrobiotus richtersi
CTCATTCCAGTCCAACCGCGTCCCTCAAAGATCGAACCGTCTCCACCGATCACAAAACTGCATTTTTTACAGAATAATTGCTGAATTATATTCCATCGGTTTATCGCTCGGAAAAGCGCTTACTTGTAACCGATATCAGACCAGTTTCTGATGTCTATGTGGTCAGCTTGTAAATCCTGAACAATTCTTGTACAAGAATCCCGACTATGGCAGAAATCCCTGATAGTGTGAACATACACCATGTTTCTCGTGGGTAACAGTAGATCTTCCATTGTTCCTGTGGAATTCCGTTGGCTCCATTCGAAACGGCGAATTATGTCAATTTCTGGGCAGTCCGACATTCTAATATGTAGTTACGTCAATAACTGCCCACTTTGTTAACACCATAAAGGATAACTGGCACCGCTCACTGGCAAGTGCACCACGAAAACCGCTTGTTTGCCCGTCTTCTTGTGACGCTCAGATGCAATTTGTGAGGTTATTACGTGATATCGGAGCACTGCAGAGGAAAGCAGCCCAATTTTGAAGTAACAAGCCCGATTTCTTGCTTGAACGAAAAGTATAGTATCACTTTTAAGCGGCATTACAGTATTATCGCATAACCCAGATGTGAGCAGGTGCGCTTATCAGGTGCTGAGTTTTTCTTGACTTCTACTGACCTAATTCGCTATCGCTAAAAAAGCCTAATATCTGTGCAGTTGGATGGAACTTATCTTGTCGGCAAGCTATCCAGCAGTTGGTAAATGGTACGGCATTACAGATATTTGATATATTTATCGGGCAGGTACCATGATGGTACCACCAGGCACCTTTATCTGTAACTGTGCTGCCAAAAGGATACACCAGTTTGTACCTATACGGCAAAATCATGGAAATACATGAGTGACCTTTATTAACACCCAGAACCATCCCCGAACATCTTCCCCAAATTGAAGAATATGATTGGGGACCCATGTGTCACACTGGTATCAATAAACGATACAAAAGCAACTTAAGATATCTCTAAGCGATCAAGAACTGATCGTGTTCCCGGGACCAATTATTGCGCGTTATTTTCAAGAGGGAAATAATTGTGAATTCAGGTATTTCTCATCACCCAGATTTTTGAGCTGAATGCACCAGCCACGGACCACGGTGCACTTAAATCATATTTTAATCGGCATTAGCCCGGAAAACACGGTGGCCTGGAAAAGTCCAAATCAAATGAAAAAACTTATCCCAGTTAGCGCGCGAAGGAACATCAAACCCACTTTGCCACGCATAATTTCCATACTCAAACGCTGAAACAAAAAACTAGTGGACCTAGGCTTTCCCCCGTCGTTAAATCATAGTATGGTCCGAAGCATAAGTGATGTATGATGACGTAGAGGATGCTGAGGAGTCTGAACAAATGGATTCCCTTGCAGGTTCAGATAAGCACTTGTTCAGCTTCTCATTTTCCGCATCGAAAAGTATATACCGTGCTCTTTCCGCTTCGGGTAGAAGCGTCTCTAGGCTCCTGGTTAATTCCGAAAACGCTGGCCTGTTTTCAGGTTGGAAGTTCCAACACTTGACCATCAACAAAGCACTACATCAAGGGAAATGAGTTTATCAACTGCCTTTACATGCTGCGTTCAAGCCTATGGGGCCTTGGTATTACACGAACTGAAGCTTACATCATTTCCGGACATAACACAGGCGTTTGCAGTCGATGACCTTCTTGAAGAAAACTGCAGAGTTGATCGTACAGAATGCCATTTGGAAATTCAACGGCATATGGAGTGTCGCCTAGTGTAAAAATCTCCCAGAGAACAATGCCAAACGACCACACATCGCTTTGCGTGGAAAATATTCCGCGTCCTGGGATAATCGATTCGGGTGCCATCCAGCAAACAGGCAATGGCACCTGCAGTATCAGAAAGTATAACCAATAGTGCACTTTTATGTAACTAAATCATGCATACCTTTTCTCGTTCCAGTATGTACTCAAGCTGCTCTTTCGCCATTCCAAAATCTGCAATTTTCGCTGTCTTTTCGGCGGTGAGCAAGATATTCCTAGCCGCAAGATCGCGATGGATAACGTTTTTCGAAGAGAGGAACTCCATTCCCCGGCTGATCTGGTGGGCGATGTTGGTCAGCTCGGTTATATCCGGACCTGCTGCCGGTGGTGATTTCTCGTCTTGGCCAAAGGCTACATAACTATTGTCTAAACGGACAATGTTGTTCGCGTCCGGCGGAGAACCGGCTAGCTCGGCTTTCAGTTTCCTGAGATAGTTATCCAAGGATCCGAGTTCGCAGTGTTCCATTACCATCATTAATCTCCCTAAACCAATGAATAAACAATTTACTGTTGTTTAATTGGTCTGGAAACAGTATTTATTTGCAGAAACGTGCGTTTGAACAAACCTCTCAGAACAACGCCTTCCAGGTTAACGATATTCACATGCCTCCCAACTTTCATCAAAATACTCATTTCCGCCAGAAATCCTGCCGTTCCTTGATAATCACAGCACGATTCCCGTAGCATTTTAACCGCCACCGGTCGGCAGCCAGACATGGTGGGTCCTAGCTGCATCCGTGGTTTTTTATCCATTAAGGACCCTTTGTATACCTGCCCGTATTGGCCAATCCCAAGACAAACATCTCCTATACAGAGAGATCAAATTGACATCGAATCGTAACTCTTGCTTCCTTGTTGTGCGACTTACGCAAATCAACGGACCAACGCGGCCTCTCATAGTAAGCCATCACATTCTGTGGGATGAGTTTCTGAATAGCAGCGCGATAATCTTCCGTCGTCTGTGGAAGAAATCAGGGGATGACAAATGCAAGTAAGAAAAGAGGAAGGTTCTAATACTGACCTTTTGCTTGTTTCGGCACTTGCAAAGATACAGTATTAGCAGAGCGAGTAGCAAAATCGGCACCAAAACTCCGAACGTTATGCCAACGATAACTCCGTCAGTAAAGATAACTGTGGACAAAATAAGTATTAATACACACTACTACATGTAACGTGAGAATGCTCACGGTCTCCCGGAACTGGCGAAACTCCAACGGTCACATTTGATTGGTCGATTGTTGTTGATGTTAGTGTTGATGTTGACGCTAAATAAAACAAGGCCAGGTTAAGTCTGTAAGTATATTCGTTTTGCTCAATATCCACATGTTTGTATTTATGCTTCCTGTATGTGTATTAGTTATCTTATCGTGAAATGAGGTTACAGCAGCCATTAAAGCTTTAAAACAAACAAATGCATGTGGTTATGGCATGCTTGACATTACGCTTACGCAGCATAATATCTGGATCCATAACATAATCCCGTATCACGGGGTTAATGCGCGATGTGATCACCGAATAATTGGCTGGATTGAGGTAATCGTTCCGTAACGCACACTTATACAATCCATTCGCCGATTTTGCAGCAGCATAAGACAAATCACGGAAGCCAGGCCCTGATAAACAAAATCTCCCGTCAGTGTTACCACATCAGCAAACTTAACCAAACAAATAAATTGTAAAATCTGATTTGCAAACGAAAAATCTTATCCAGAATCAAGTATAATGCAAGAAGAAAGCAATGAAAATTCCCTGCTTACCTTCCGGTGGATATCTTCCAATAAAAGCCGTCCCAAATCCTTTGCTGTTGTAGTCTGTATTGAAAGCTCCTTTCAATCGCCAGCCACGCCCTTCGAAAATCGATCCATCTCCGCCAATCAAAAAGCTATAATTATATGATAAGTAATTTATTATTGAACTAAGCAAATGAATATTGCTTACTTGTATCCGATATCGGCAAAATTATTTGGCGATTCCATATGATAACTCTGAATTTCCCTTACAATGAACGCACAGGAAACAGGATTGTCGCAGGGTTCACCAAATGTATGCGTATACACCATAAGATTCGCCGGCAGCGTCATATTCCTTAATCCTTCGGTAACATTCCGTACGCTCCATTCTGAGCGAGGAATGATATTAATTTCTGGACATGGTATCATTTTTAATGAAATAAATAGCTAGTCAATTCGATTTGTCGTGTTACGCTTTTCGCATGATCATATGCAGGCAACAATGAAATGTTGCTGTTAACATTAGAACAGCATCACAGCTTGACCGAATGCAGCGATAAACTGACAATTATTTCACGGAAATTTAGGCTGCGAATAAAGCACAATTGTCAACAACATGCCGGTTGTGTTTGTACTGGATATTTATGTTTCAAGGAAATGTGAACTTTATTACCTAGCCGGCATGCCGGTATCGCAAAGGCAGCATATTTAGTTCAGCTGCGATAGATATCCGATTTGTACTTGTTGGTGGAACCTTGGTTATGATTCACACCTTTTAACGAGTATACTTGTCTGCGTGTTGTTGATGGGCCGTAGACAACTTATCCGTACGTAAACGTCAAATGCCGGCGATTAGCATGAACGAACGGAACTTACCAAGAAAAACTTCATTATGAACTGGTTTCGCATCTATAAAACAGTGCGATTAATGTATAATTATGGTGGTTTATAATATTCTGTAGCTGTGCCAAAGTGCCAAGTTGAAACTAAGCTACTGAGAAACTCCGGTTTGAAGTGCATCGGACTACAAGTTCACAGAGTTCATCCAGGAAAAACGAAGTATAACCTTGGAAAATCCGGTTGGATAGCATCTAAATTGACTGCTGCTAAGTAATAATAACTGACTGCAGTTCTACTAATTGTACCACTAATCGGAAGAACTTTGTAACAGAGGAAAATACATACTGTATCCAACAGTTTTTACAACATAACGACCAACCGCTCAAAATGTTCCTTGTATGTACGACAATGTGGATTAGTACAACAACAGTGTTTCAGCAGTAAGTTTTTCGTAAAGATGTACCTACAGTAGGTTATCACAACAGCCATGGCCAGTATGCATCGAACGCAGTATAGGCTTCTTTTGCGACATTGAATTTCGCAGGATGGATCAACAAGCATTGTGATCCGCGAAACTACGCACGTTGGCATTGTTAAAGTTAATGACAACATATGGGCTTTCTTCGCCGTCATTTTGCTGACTGGGCATATCCATTGTGATTGCACTGACGACAATATTCAGCTCTTTGTTTAGCTTTCGGTTTTCATCATCAAAGATGACATACCGGCTACGAACATCAACCGGGAGCAAGTTTTCCAGTTTAAGCCGTAGAGCGGAAAATGATGGGCGGCTATCCGCAATGAAGTTCCAGCACTCCAACATCAGGACTGCACTGAAAATTTGCACAAATGTAAACGATTCTGTCTTTTTATACATACTATGTTTCCATTAGCGTCCCTTATCAACACAACAATTGTCATAACATCAGATTTTTTTTGAGATGTGCAAGTGTTACACAAATCACGTACATGGTCTCCGGGCATAAATCAGGTATCGCCATTCGATGCCCTTCCTGCAGGAAGTCGTAAAGCCTGTTAAACCCGGTACCATCAGAGAGCTCTTTTTTGTATGGTACTTCGCCCAGCGCAAAGATCTCCCATAAAACAACACCAAACGACCAGACATCGCTAAGCGCTGTAAAGACTCCCCGACCAGAAACCATGGACTCAGGAGCCATCCAGCAGACTGGTAAGGGCACCTACGAAATTATTTCTGGAACCTGGTCTCATACAGAAACGGTTTCGATCTACGCAGTAAACAACGGTTATTTTGTTGCTTTTTACCTTGTCTCTCTCCAGCACATATTCAGGCAGCTCTCTAGCCATTCCGAAATCAGCAATCTTGACGTTTTTGTCACGAGTGAGCAGAATATTTCGAGCCGCTAAATCACGGTGAATAACATTTTTGGACGACAAGAACTCCATTCCTCTACTGATTTGATGGGCAATAGTGATAAGCTCAGCAACATCCGGTTTAGCCGGGATTTCCTTCTGTTTGGTTGTATCAAACGCAACGTAACTATTGGCCAGTCGAAGAATATCTCCAGCACAGGATGACGTAAACGTATTCTTGCTCTTCAGTCCGCGAAGATAAACATCCAAACTACCAAGCTCGCAGTGCTCCATAATCATCATTAGTTTTCCTATCAAATGCACACCGTAATTAACCGTTCAAGAATCGTTCATCATCATAGGCTCTAACCTTTCAGGACAACCCCTTCAAGATTGACAATATTGACATGACGGCCGACTTTCATCAGAATGCTCATTTCCGCCAAAAACCCCGCCGTCTCCTGATAGTCACAACATGTTTTCCGCAGCATCTTTACTGCGACCGGTAGACGGCCCGAGTTTGTGTGTTGCAAGGCCTTCCTTCGGTTCTTATCGATCATGGCAGCTTTAAACACTATACCTCCTTGACCTTTACCGATGCAGCTATCTTCGCCTGCATTATCTAATTAAAAGCAGGATGAAGCCTCTGCTAAACTCAATATTTGTCAAGACCGTACTTAAATCAATTGACCAGCGTGGTCGCTCAAAATAGGTCACTACATGAGGAGGAACAAGTTTCTGTATTGCTGCTCGATAATCCCGGCTAACCTGCAAAAGCGGGTTCGACAAGTCGCTCATAAGGACAAACTACTGGAAACTCTGTACTTACCGGTTTTCTGTTCTTGTACCGGTAAGCTATGGCAGCCAGAAGGACAATAACCAGCAACACCAGCGCTATGATTCCCGATGCGATCCCGGCGTTAGTAAGGGTCGAATAGCCTATAAACCATACAAAATGAATATACTGTGGCTTGCTACGAAACTAATCGCATGCACAGTTATCGATTCTGCTAAATTTCTTAAATAAAGGCGTTAGTTTTCCAGAACTGCCGGTTATCGAATGGGAAGAGAACCGGTGCATGTTAAAGCCATGCATTGGTTCGTAAGTGAAATGTTGCGTTTTATCTCTTTGATAGAATGGATAGTGCGCACTGCGCGGTCTCACGTGGTTAACTGGAATACTTATAAAACGTACACAGTACTTTAACGCACCGTTTTGTTGTTCTGACGTTACTGATGGAAGATATGAACGGTCATCGGACGAATTGACTGGCCTTTGGACAGTAGCTCGCGTTTTTGTTGTTGTTGAAAACGAAGGAAGCGTAAAGTCTGAATAAAGTAGATAAGCAACAAAGGCATCAGCTAGGTAAAGCAACTAAGTAGTGTTCTTTTCCAGGTGTTTACCGCGGGCCATCTCGGGGTTCTGAATATATGCTGCCCATTTCGGATTGATGTTTATGGTCCGTACAGTTTCACTGGAAGGACCGCGTTTCACGTATCCATGCATTTGTGCACATTTTAGGAGGTTATAAGCTGATTTCACGGCGTTATACGTTAACACACTGGAGTCTCCTGCAAAGCATGTTTTTTGATAAAACGTTTATGGTTTTACGGACATTTATTGTAGAATACGGATCGCATTAGTTTAGCATATTCCGAAAACCGAACTACCCACCCAGTTTTAGCATATGGTACTCTGCGAACTATTACAATGCCAAAATACAGAAAATAGAATGTAATTTTGTTTCTTCACTTTACCAGCAGAGTACACTGTTCGTATTCCTTGGTTTAACGCGTTAACCGTTGAAATGTACTGTACCGAGCCAATGTAAGAGCCAATAAAAGCTACTCCAAAACCTTTTGAATTGTATGTTGGTGTGAAAGCTCCTTTGATTGTCCATCCTCTACCTTCGAAAATTGAACCATCGCTTCCAACAAGAAAACTATACAAATCCATACAAGAATCAAGATTCACACAGGATTTTTCTAATCCAGGACAGGTGGTCCAGATCGTTTCAAGTTGATACATGTTATGCAATGTTACCAATGCATAGTCGCTACATATGTAGTAATTCAAACTCACATTATACAGAATTTTATGTAAGATGAAACATAGAATGAACAGTATTTACTTGTAAGCAATGTCCGCATATTGTTGACGTCTGCTGTCCATATGTTGATTTTGCACTTCCTTGACAATGTGCCGGCATGACGCAAAGTCACGACATGGACTCGTAACCGTATGTGTATACACCATCAGCTCATAAGGCAGTTGAGCAGTCTCTACATTGTCCCACGAGGGCCGAGCACCCCAGTCTGCTCGGGGAATGATGGTTATGTCAGGACATACCGAGGCCGTAACATTTTCTACAGCTGCTGCAAAAGATAAAATATACATAGCATAAGCAGAGAATAAAGAGAATATAACATTCGATATCCGCGAGAACCACATGTTGGTGTTTACTGATGTTTTAACCGCCAATTCACCAAACGGTTTGCGCTGTCCGGTATTTATAATGCGTTCTGTGCTTACTTGTACGCATGTTGCTGTTCACGAAAACGAGCAACGTGATGGTATCAGGAAAATAAGCGGAAATTGTCCTCGATACACAGCTTATCGTATCCATCGTTTTCTCATTTTACATCACAAGCCTTTTGCAAATGTAGCCAGTTGATTTGTTACCGATGTTAGTTCAGTCAAGTAATGTTAGGATCAAAACTAGTTAATCTAACGGCCATGTGTCTTGTAACCAATTCGGCTTTTCCCAGGCGGCGAAACATTATTCCAAATAAGAAGCACGTGTTATAGCCAAAAGTCCATGACGAAGGCCGATGAGACATTCGGTGTACCTGTTGTGCTCTACCGACCTACATTCAGAAAATATTTGTTTGTTTTCATATTGTTTGTAATAGGGTAGCGCTGCTAGTTATACATACATGTAGATATAAAATGCTACTAACATAATTCTGTCTTACTGTTCAAACACACGGCTTCTGTGTCCAATCGAACTGGGTCGCTTGCGGTCAGCAATACGTTAGACTATGATAAGCGCACCTGTTGAAACACCTGGGTTTTACGATAAGGTAACCGAAGATGAGCTAATTTCGAAACCATATCAAGCGGGAAATCCGGCTATGCGGCACTTCCGCATTGGGCACTTTCTCTACAATCTTCCGTGGTCAGATAGTAGTTTCGCTTTATTGTCAAACCAGTCTTTACAGTCAAGCTTTTCTTGTAGCACGCGACTCCACTGTGTACTTACGAGAAAAATGTCAAATTGTCCAGAACTTGATATCATTCCGCGGTCAGCATGGAGTTTACTGAATCCTACAGGAGAACTGGTCGCTCTGGCGTTGCCTGTGGATTATATGGTGTATGCACATTCTGTGACAAATACTTGTAGCGACCGTGAAGCCTGCTCGAAGATCGTTCAGACAATACAGAACGACCACATTATCAACAAGAAATTTTTCGATATCGGCTACAAGTAAGACACTTCCCGATAAAAACAGCGCTGTTCTTGTTTTTTGAGAGTCTTATCGGTACATTTGCAGCTTTATGATTGGCGGAGATGGCTCGATTTTTGAGGGGCGAGGCTGGCATAAGAAAGGTTCTTTTGCACGAAACTTCAACAGCAAAGGCATCGGGACTGGTTTTATTGGGAATTTTACAACAGAAGGTAACGTCATGGCTGCCAAAATGTCTGTGAGAATTCCAATGTCTACGAATTGCAGCGCAAATTAAAAATACCCTAACGTTTGCTGCGGCAAAATCCGCTTATGACCTGTGCCACTGTGCTGGAAGAAACCAATATGTGCGCAACTGCTCCGCCATATCCATCACATCGTACGGTGCCCATCCAGTTTTGAACGGATACATACTGAATCCAGAACGCCTTCTTCCCAGTCAGTATACACTAATGGCAGATACTGGTAGTTACATTTATCTGCAAGCAAACTGAGTTTTTTTCAGCGACCGTAACATCGACAACGGCAACAACAAGAACGACAACGAAAACACCGGATCCAACCACATCGCCAGAACCAACAGCAACCACAACATTTGTGGAGACTGTTTCCATTACAAATGGAACAAGCTTCCCTTATCCTTCTAGTACAGCTCCTCCAGATCCAGCTTGTACGTCCAGTTCTAACAGAGAGCGCGCGGATTTTATGTTGTTTAAAGTTTGACCTTTACACAGCGTCCGGTCTGTCCGCTGGAGAGATTGCTGGAATCTCTTTCGGAGTGATGGCTCTCGTCTTGGTGATCACGTTTCTGGTGTTTCTGTTCTGCAGACGCAAAACCGGGAAGGTATGGTTAAGCAGCTGCTGTTCACTACTTCAAAGCATTTTCAGAAATTGTTTCTTCCCGATAGACTAACGATTACCGCTGCGCAATCCAGAAACTGGTAGCCCCAAGTGTAGTGGCTTATTATGAAAAGCCTCGCTGGTCAATTGATCTAAGTACGGCATTTACGGAGCATGAATAGCAGTTAAGATATGCAACTACATACATACAGCTTCGCGTTTTTTAGAAAACGTCTGTCTCGGTGTGGGCCAACACGGTCAAGTCTATAAAGGAGCTTTGATGGACAAAAAGCCACAAAAACTAAGATACCCGACTATATCCGGATGTCGGCCGGTAGCGGTTAAAATGCTCCGCGATACAGGCAGCGGTTGTCAAGGAACGGCCGACTTTCTTGCTGAAATGAGTATCCTGATGAAAGTTGGGCGGCACGTCAATATCGTTAACTTGGAGGCAGTCGTTCTGAAAGGTTTGAGTTACGTTTGGTGTACGAAAGGTTTGGATTAACGTTAAGCAACCCAGAAAACGGCGTCTTTTTCAGGAAAATTGTTGATGGTGATGGAGCACTGCGAGCTTGGGTCTTTAGACACATATCTTCGAACCTTAAAAGAAAAATCCAAACATTTGTCAAGTCCAGTCACCCCCAGCCATTCAGTAGCTTTTGGGCAGGCAGAACAGAGTCACACACAAGTCGAAATTAACATTATGGAATTAGTTAGCATTGCTCATCAGATAAGTCGCGGGATGGAACACCTTTCTTCTAAAGGCATTATTCACCGTGATCTAGCTGCTAGGAACATTCTGCTGACCGCTGATAAAACAGTGAAGATTGCTGATTTTGGAATGGCTAGAGAACAGTCGGAATACATTCTCGAGCGGGATAAGGTTAGCTCACTTACCTTTAGTATTTAGCACAGGATGCGAAGCGGCACAGTTTAACTAAAACGATACAGGTTCCCTTGCCGGTTTGTTGGATGGCTCCTGAATCCATCATACCCGGCCGCGGAATATTCACGACACAAAGTGACGTTTGGTCTTTCGGCATTGTCCTGTGGGAGATCTTTTCCCTGGGTGGTATTCCGTATCGAACAGAATTCCCAAAAGGAGTCCTACCCAGCCAACTGTGCATTTGTCTCCAGGAAGGTCACCGACTGCAAGTGCCAGACTTGTGCCCGGAATATGTGTAAGATCTTTTCGGCAGATAACTTAGCCGTACCAGAGCAGTGCTGGGATTCCCGTGTTCTGCTTTAATAGTGCACTGCTGATGCTGAAATGTTGGAACTTTGAGCCTGACGAACGACCAACCTTCTCCACACTGAAAGAAAACTTAGAAAGCCTGTTGCCATCACCGGAGAGGGCCCGCTACATCATTTGCGACGCTGAAAACGAAACTTTGAATAAAACTGTACTCTCCACTGGTGGTAGATTGGATTGATTTGTTTTACGTCATTATATAAAGTAGAAGTACTCGGGTGGAAATCTGTGGAAAGTAGAACTGCACATTCCAGTACCGGTATGCGCCCTGATTCTTGCTGTAGCAGCTCGTAAGCCGCGTGGGTACCAGATCCGGTGATGTTTTGAGTGTTCTGCCAATCGATCTCCAGTTCGTCATTCTGCTCAACGAGATTCCGCTTTTATGCTTCATCTTAAAGCCAACTCGTAAAACTTACGAATAATATCTAAATTTGCTAGCAAGATGTGCGCCAGAAGTGAACGCAGTCTGAAGTGGTAGCGAACGAACTGACGGCGTACTAGCTTTCTGTGCGAATATAGTATTGTATGGTGGATGCGTTCTCACACAGCAAGCGCTTCCCAGATATGCCAGCAATTTGTATTGTACGCAGGTGAATGTTTGCAGACTGTAGTATTTTTAAATCCTGTTCTCGGCAAAAGGTAAAACTGCAAAATATCAAAATGAGCAAAACACCAAAACCAATAAGGCCAGAGCTTATATACAATGCCCTAGCCAAATAATTCAGTTGCATCCAGTGTAAATTAGAATCGCCGTCTCACTGAACATCCGAGACTTTGGACGTTTGTACATTCTGCAGTGTGTGGATGCGCCGGCCCATCACTTACATGTATTGCACATTAAAAAGCTCATTGTGAGTGTTGTAACATCAGGACGAACTCGTAGAAAGCAAGGGCAAGGGTGTAATTCTTTTTTATTTAACCAGTATTAAACTGTCGACGTTTAATACTGGTATTAAATTTTGTAACCTGAGCTTGAACATTAAAGCACATGCATAAAAACAGTTCTGCACGCAGACAAGCTACAAATAACAATGCCAAAACATTGTTATTAACAATATATTATTAAATTTGGTTTACGCGAGCGATAATCAGCGGTACACGGGTTCATTCTACACATTCTCAGGTAAAATGTACACGCTGGTGCAGCTGACTGAAGCGTAATCGTAATCAACATAACGGAGAATTAAAATGTTTAGTCAACTGGTTGTTTATATGTTCCGAAAGGACGATATAACGATATACTGTATCGTACGGCGTACGACTCTTCTGCCTGGGATATCGTCACACTGCCATGTTAAACAAATTGTGTTCAACTTTTCACCATTGTATAAAAATTAAAGATTTCTTTATAGAAATCGATCACAGTATTGTCTGGCTTGGTTTAATGCGAATTTTATGCCTCCGGAGCTTATTTGTTAGGAATTTACCGTCGAACTGGTCCGGATAAAGTCGCGAAATTCGAGTTCCTTCAGAATGCAACTCATTCCAACATATCAGGCTACTGTCAAGTATACAGACATCTTTGTTTCTCGTCAATCATTGTTATTTTCACACAACTTTGAATACAAGCGAACATTAATTTAGCAGCCATTCGCGTGAAAAAGTGCTCAATGTCCCAAGGCTCCCTGTTATGCCGTGGGTGATGTGAGATGACATTTGTTTCAGTTATGCGTTACAACTTACCGGAAGTCGTTTTGCATGCTCCTTGATATGAAAGTTATGAAAGCCACTCTTCTCAAGCAGCACTATGTGTTCCGCATTGATTTGTTGTACCTTTCTGAGTTGTCTGGTCGTTGCATTTGGACAGGCCCGCATTGGTAAGTGCTCGCTGTGAATCGTAGAAACACGCTACCAACAAATTATTATAGATGTCCAACATCCGGTGAGCTTAAAATGATGATTTTTGCTCTCTATAACGTGTTTTTCAGATTTTTAGCACCAGGACATTTGCTGCTACATTTTTTTGCTATATGGTCAAGTTGCCCAAATAATGCTTTTACCATGCAGTTTTGACTGTACAGTAAAGTTACGAAATGATTGTTTTTAACTTTTGTTAACAGCTGTCTTTATTGCTGAAGGAATACGATCAGCTTCGCACACAACTGCAGAATACTACAGTGGCGCAACAGCTGTCGTTCGTAAGGTTGTCCGCCAGAGAATCAGTTCTACAACGCAAATACAAGTAAGGAAACTTATTTAATAGTTTTCCAGCAAGTTAATTTCTAAATAATAAACTTTTTCCAAGGAGCGGGCATCAGAGAGACAGTCTGTGTCAGTCTTACACTATATTGGGATATCTATTTCAGTCTGCAGTAGCTTACGAAACGGAACATGGATAATGGTGGCCTTATGTAATTCGGATGTTACGGCTCAGCTCCAGTGGTACAGCCAGGCACTACACGTCCCCTTAGTGATGATGACCGCGCAGTACAGTCACGTGGCCGTGGCCTCGGACGATAAGCAGAAGAAGCCAGATTCCTTTTACCAGTTGAATATGCGGCCACCCACCATGAGAGCAGTTATTGATCTGGTTACCAAAGAATACAATTGGAAAACCGCACTCTACGTCACCGACTCAAACGAAAGTACGTGAACGGTAAACACTATGAAGGCGTGTTACTCAGAGGCAACGGCAATGATTTACTCAGGAAACCACTTTAAAAAATATAGCCTTTTCCCCAGCGATTGTGTAATCGTGATTTATGATTTCAGAGATGACTCAGGCGATGAATTCGTACTACGCGTACAATAAGACAGGAGCCCTGCAAAATCTCTACTTGATCTTTCACATGTCCCAAAATCTGGATAGAACGGTCGATTACTTAATGAGCACGATAATGCAGGATAAAGCCCGAGAGTGGAATATCATTCTGGACACGCCGGCTGTGAATGCCAGTGAAACCATAAGCAAACTTCTCAGCAGCGATTTCGTGCGAGAGCGAAAGTTCCATTTCATTTTGGCTGAGCTGATGCGTAAGAAAAATTCTTGCTGGCTAAAGTGTAATCCAAGCCAAAAGAGTTTCGAAATAACGTAAAGTAAACAAGAAAACAAAACCATAAATGCGGCGGTCGCTTGTACATGTGTGTATATGTGTACACGGCTACTACACGCTTGTATATGTGCGACAGGATTTCGAAGGTTCTACGTTCTACGACAGGACTTTGCCGTTCTACGTTACACCGCAAACAGCCTTACTTACCTGACCCTGGTGGACCACAATGATACAGTTCTCAGTCAAAGTCTCTTGGAAAAGCGTCCGCCAGATTCTTCTGGTTCCGACAGAGCTACGGTACGTCCATGTATACTGTCACAATGATGACTATGCTTTTCAAAAACTGTAACATTTTATTGAAATTTATTGAATCATTCAGTTTGACCACGCTTTCCGTACTTGTTTTATTAAACTTACAGACCTTCTTCGCACTAGCGGAAGATTCTGTTCAATTTGCGCTGGCGGCAGTTCGAAACGCTGCAGTTAATCCACCGTCCGTTCAGTCTCTGGACTGTATGGCACAGCCCTTCGATACATGGCTGGATGGAGGTACAATGCTCCGAGTGCTTCGCGAGGTAGCGATGCCGGAATTTTAACGAATAAAAACAGAATAATTGTACCTCTCGGGACAAAATTCTGTTGTAGACGAAGTTCGACGAGATGACAGGTCCGCTATCTTTCGGGTCGCTGGGTGAGCGTCTACGTTACGAATTCAATATTGTAGAGATGATCCGTGGCGGAAAAGTCAGTCAAGTAAGTAGCACGAGCTTGCTAAAATGTAATCACATACATTTGATGATCATATTACGTTATGCAGATTGGAACCCGGAATGACACTTACGGGTTAGAAATCGTCAAAAATAAAGATGACAGCGGAAAGAACAAGACTCTTCGAGTAGTTTCATTTTATGTATGAGCGCCAGACACTAAATGCCGAAACATCGAAATCTGTTATATTTAGAGTAATTTAGTATAGTTTACTAGGAAAGTGCACTCGCTGATTGCGGGCACTGAACGACCGAAGCGAAGGAAGTCCGTACATACAGCAGGGCAACATGAGTTAAAGCAGTTTAAAACAAGGGTTGGGTAGTGA
>JAQGAU010002495.1:0-15355 GCA_034698045.1 Paramacrobiotus richtersi
GCATAGAATGGTATCAAGACTTCGCTGCCAGGCTCCACAAGAGAAGGAGCCGGACGGTAAATGTAAATACAGTGGCTGATAATGCATTTGCTACTTTATGTCACCTGCGAGTTTTTCTGGTGGATGATTTCCTATGCCTGATGGATATTCAGACTCAGCAGATCGTGGCGCATAAAATGGCATCGAGGCCTTGCTGCCAGGCTCCACAGAAAAAAGAGCCGGACAGTAAATGTGAATACAGTGGCTAATAATGCATTTGTTAGTCTGCGTCACCTGCGCGTTTTTCTGGTGGATGAATTAATATGCGTGGTTAATGTTCAGACTCGGCAGATCGCGGCGCATAGGATGCTATCAAGACCCTGCTGCCAGGCTTTCCAGAAAAAAAATGCGCGGTCGGTAAATGTAAATACAGTGGCTAATGATGCATTTGTTAGTTTACGTCACATGCAAGTTTTTCTGGTGGATGAATTCCTCTGCTCGATTGATATTCAGACTCGGGAGATCGCGGCGCATAGTATGGTATCAAGACTTCGCTGCCATGCTCCACAAGAGAAGGAGCCGGACGGTAAATGTAAATACAGTGGCTAATAATGCATTTGTTAGTCTATGTCACCTGCGAGTTTTTCTGGTGGATCGATTAATATGCGTGGTTAATGTTCAGACTCAGCCGATTGCGGCGCATAGGACGGTTTCAAGACCTTCTGGTGGATGGATTCCTATGCGTGGTGGATACTCGAACTCGCCAAATTGCGGTTCATCGAAATGTTTCACGACCTCGCTGCCGGGTTCGACAGGCAAAGGAGCCGCACGGTAAATGTAAATCCAGGACCTATAACCCCTAACTTTTAGGACCCATAAACTGGTAACTCTTTCACCAGTTTAAGTTACCTGCGAGTTTTTCTGGTGGATGAATTCTTAAGCGTTGCTGATATTCAGACTCATGCAGCAGATTGCTTCGCATGAAATGGTATCAAGACCTTGCTGCCGATGAGGTTAAACGGAATCATTCATTTTCATTTGTGCTCTTCTGCTGTCGACTACCATGCCCTGAACATGCAATAAACGCTGACTGTAACTCTTTAAGGTTGCACTTTACATACCGCACGGATATCATAGCCCGGCGCTAAACAGTGCGAAACATCCAGGATTTCGCAAGAGAAAGTAACAATGAGTTTCTTTACTCTTTTCTTATATCTAACCACTTTGTTACCAATGCGAGGGCAATTTATGGACTATTAATTTCACCGTTGCGGGACTGAACGTTCTCCGTCTGCTGTAGACTGTCATAGAGCGCAGCCGTAGACTACATACATCGCTTACTTCTACAGCTAGAAAATCCAATGTCACGGATACATTGAAAGCGTATACTTATGTGCGTGTATAGATGTTTACACCTACGACACAAGTGCCTGCGGCGGTTGCAAGCGCAGGGTTACTATTAGCATTTCCTTGACATTATGCATGCACGATTGGATGTTCGACCTTTTGAATGAGTGAAGAAAGTGACGAAACTGAAAGAAGCCGTCAGAAGAGCACGACCGTGAGCGCCTCGGAATTACATCAAAAATAAACTGTAGAAAGATTGACCGATCCGGAAACGATCGAATACTGCGAAGCAACCATAAGTTCCATAACGAATGAACATTGCAAACAAAGAGAGGGGATGTATCTGGATAAACTGTCAACAACCAAGTGCGATCAAAATTAATAAGTAAACTGAAGAACCTAGCACAAAACTACAAAAAGAAGGAGTGAATAGAAGAGTCCAGTAATCCCTTGTAACCGTTTGCCACTCCCCCGCAGCCAACTACTGCCGAAAAATGCGCGCCGCCTGCAATAAACCATGCGGTAAATTGATCACCCATCAAAGCCAGCTGCTACGTTTTGAAACTTTTGATCATCTGAAAAGTATCTGTTGACAGGATGTTAAATTGTTTAATTGCTCTGCTTAATTTTGAGCTAATTCACATGCACTTACGTTTTCGTTATTCAACAGGGCTATGGTCATGGAGCTTGTTGTCGGATGCCGTAACAATCCCGTTCAAGTACTCCACCTGGGCCTTGCAGGTTTTGTAGTACTGCCGACAGCGCCAAATCGTCCCCATTGCTGCAGTCTCCCAACCTCGGACGTACTCAAAGCCTGCGTAATGCAGTACGTCACGGCCCCTCTGGCTCACGGAAAATCTCACAGAGGGCGCTGGACCGGACCTGTATTACAACGTTCTGTAAACTAGTACGAGGGCTTTATTCATGACTTAACAATGTACTCAACAACATATGCCGAATCAAATGAAAAAGTTGTCCCAGTTGGCACGCGAAAAGACAGTTGCCAAAATCTGTAAACTGGCTTATATTCTGCAGGTATTCAAAAGAACCCCATGTTACAGTAAGCCTCACCCGTGTGTTGCATGAGAGGGACCAGCCACTTCCTCCTCATTGTCTTCCTCCGACACTTCTCGTGCAGCACGCTTTGCCGCCACCTGGCTGCGCGTGTTGTCCGCCGGCCTGGCCCGCTCGGCAGCACTGTTCCTTGATCCGCGCTGGATAAGCACCGGTGATCCTCCTGGGGCAGCACGCTTTCGCGTTCCCTGACCGAGCCTGCGACAGCAACAGAACCATCAACGAAACCGTCATCCCAAGCGTCTAGTGACGGCTACTGTGCGCCTCACCGAGCTGGAGGACCGGTCACTTCCTCATCAGATTCCCCCTCAGAAATAAATCGCGCACCAAGATTAATCACCACCGTACGGTTGCCGTAGTAGACCAGCGGTCCAGACACCGGCCCGGCCAACTGACGGCCGTAGTATTGAGTGCGTGCCGGGTCACGCAGGTTGGCCAGCGGATCCTTCTTTCGTGCTGAGCCAGTGGGTGGATGGATACTTGGTTCTCGATGCTCGCTAATGCGCCACTTCCGTCGAATGCGGGGAACTGGGACAATTTGTGGCTCAGTTTCGTCGTCCAGAGTGATACTGGGTGCAGGCGGTTTGCGGTCAATGGCGTTGCCACGGCGCAGCGGTGCGGCAGTCGAGGGCACGGGCTGTGGTTCGGGAGCGGCAGTGCGAGCCGCGGGCGCTGCGCCAGGTAGAGTGGCGTTCTGCAAAAGCAAAAGGTCAGCATGGTCATAAAGTGCTGCTTCATTCATTGCGACCTTACTCACAATTGCACAATTAATTCACTTTTTTTGCGGCTATGTTTTAGAACATGGTTCCTGGTTTACGAATTTAATTTTGCGGTTTTATTAAAATTACATTACGAATTTATGATTCAAGTTTAGCTCGTTCCATCAACGGTGCAGATTAATGTTAATTTATCTTTGCAACGAATCACACAGCTGTGCTGTTTCTGTAACTTCACGCTATTGTTATCAGTACTGCTAGCTGCTTCCCTCCCGTCCGCATTCTACAGATTAACGATTTCAAACTGGAAAAATTGTGTGCATCATCTATTGTTCCGATTTATCCCACACAAGACAATAGTTCGGCATACTCAATGTCGGTGTTCGGTAGCATGAGCATGAAAACGGCTTCCGTTGCGGATTTTATTATGGCTTACAGAACGTTTTTCGAACGGCTAAGGCAACGGCCTGTTTTTACTTGTGAGTCACAAGGTCAGCTGAGGTTAGTTCACAGAATCTTTTCGGTGGCATAGCGGTTTAAACTATAATAACTTTTCGTTACTTCAGCTTAATTAATTTCGGAAACAAGCCCGCATGCAAGGTACTTTTCAATTCTGATTAATGTATTTCAGTTATTAAGAAAACTCCGAGTATCATACTTCTTTTAATATTCACGATATTTTTTTCTTCTAATATTTTAACTGCAACATTCTGGATTTAAGCTCAATTTAAAATGCACGCTTGAAATGCATAACGTATTCCTTTGTACAGTTTGTTGAAGCTGTCTATTTAGATCCCTTCTCTTGCGGCTTTCAAGGGTCGCCGACATTCCCTCTGGTGTGGCTGTTATGCGATTTCCTGACACGGCTGCCCTATTACAATTATGGATATAGTATAAGGTGGTTCATCTGCATGGATGGCGCTGCATGCCATGCATCCGCAATGCGGAACGGAACGGAGACTTCGAAACATTAGTCTTTAATGTGAACGAATATTCGGTAGAAGGACCACTGTTTCCAACTTTCGAAAACTGTCACGCTGCCTACGCGCTACGATATACGCGGCTTAGCAGCAACCGTTCACATGTACAATGCTCATGCATACGGTACCTAGTGGCAAAAGCTATCGTTGCGATTTAAGTATCCAGCTACCCGTAACATGGTTTCTTTGCTGCCGAATCTGGGGAAACCAAAGCGGCGCGCCAGAAATCGGGACGGTTGAACCTTCGTGTTACCCGTATTGCAGCATTCATTGCCGATCGTCGACCCCCTGAGCAGCTAGCGCCTTCCCTGGCTTATTGGCCCGCGGCTGGTGGGCAGCGCTCGCAAAGGTCGTGCATATTCGCCAACATTTGTCGTGGAAGCAATCTTCCATCACACTCGCGGACGCTGTGCGTTCGCGCAAGGAGCACTTTTATCGCGGATGTTATTGCAGTTGTCGTGGTGAACCAGACATAACTGGTTCAAACTGCACTCGTAAATCGGTGATACTCGAGTCGAGCCCACTGCCGCTGTTATATTGTCAAATATTGTACGTGCATGTGTTCTAAGCTCTTACTAGTTCTGTCCGTCTGTCTGTCTAAGTGCGTGGAGATCCCCCTATTAGCGTTCCGAAATCGTAACGTTTAGCAGAATCTTGCTAAACAAATCTACGTTGTGCCAGTCGGACGAGCGAGCTAGCTAACGTTTTCTATTGCGTACGACAGATTCTCAAACAGTAAATGGTGGCCTCCCTGATAAAACTTTCTTCCGATCTCTACTTCGTGATCATCATAACCCATGCGTCACCTTTCTTGATTCTGATCCCGTTATCAACCAAACAACTGAACCGTGACCTGTCACATGGCTGGATTTAGCTAACCAGTTTGCGGCGCTACTGCGCAGCTGTAGTGTTTTATGCTAAGACAAAACATGAATTAGACGCGAGCTTTTCCCGGCCACATAACCAGACACCGTACTGGCTGGATGCCACGGGGGGGAAACGGCGCCCGGTCGCTCAACATGTTCCGTCTGCTGAATCCCAAGGTTGCGCATCGCGTTTGGCTTAACTAACACATGACCTTTCGCAGAAACGTGATGTCGGAGCCAGAACTCAACCAAACTTTTTCCACAGTTTCTGCGCATAATACGCAGCTCTCTAATATTACCCTTTGATTACAGAAACTTTCTGTGCATGAATCGATTCAATATGATTAATTCCGGTTACACTAAATCAAAACTTCGTTTTCAGATTGCAAAATCTCCAAGCCAAACTTGCTATTATTCGTTTTTTCGTTTCTTATAAAAGATAAGAATGATTACTTGCACAGGCTTTTTGTTTTCGTCGATTGCGGGGCAAAATAATTAAATTTCGGAATTTCGAAAATCAGATCTTATCTCTTTTCTCAATGAAATCAATCGCTTAGTCAGTTAACGAAAATTAATCAATCAATCACAAGCAAGCAAAAAGAATATTCAAGGAAAGGGAAAAAGCTGCCAGGTTTAAAATTGTGGTATCCCCTGGCCCGTTTCTTTTGTGTTTACCGCATAACTGTTGAATACACTTTACTGCATGAGTACCTTTAGACAACTGAATAGTTTTTGTGTAGATTAAAAATGCTTCAAAATTTACCAATAAATTTCCGTTTTTCCTACATTCAGGTCATTTAAATTATGTTTAAATTAATCCTCTATGGCATCGAACTGGATCTTTAACTCCTTGTTGCCTGTTTACCTATTTCGTGCATGCTCACCCAGTTTTAACTTCAGTATTGTCACAGTTTCACGTTTCTGTTAGAAACAAAACTGTTTATTTTTAAACAAATACTTTTGGACACAGTAGCAAACCGAATTCAGAAGGGCCTTTTTCCTCTAAGTACAGTATTCGTACTGTATTCGTAGTGTCTCTGAATTTCTGTCTCGTAATTTAGAGTTTTCTTCGATTATCGTTCAAAATGGTTGAAAAAAAACTTCAAAGGCAGTTTTTCATTCTGTTGGAATCACAATCATTGTACATGCTTTAAGCATACGTTGAGTGACTTACCGACACCCCTAAAGCCTGAGTGCCGACGTTCACTGTCTTCATAAAGTTCCGCCATTGAAATTCTACAGCCGCATTGGACCCTGAAACACAGTTCGACATCATCGAGTGTCAGTGAACATCAGCATAAAAACAACGAAATCAACCTGCGGCAAAATGTACATGTCACACGTATCAGTGAACTGCGTTTCATGTTCAAACTGTTGCCGCTTACTGTGCATGATGACGTCAAGGAAAGGAGATCGGATCGGACCAGCCAGTATCAATCCACGAATGATCTCGCCGAGACGGCCCACAGCATTCTCCGACTCCATGATCCGCTCGCGTAAACGGCCTTCCATGAAAACCTGAAACACAGTCTGAAGTCAAAAAACCGAAACTCTGCAGCAGGAAAGCCAAACTGCGCAAACCACTGAGAAAAACAGGCAATATGTGAGCTGACCTGATGCAGCAGTGGATGGTTATGCGTGACACTATCCACCAGATTAGCACGCTCAAACCCAGACGGCTGGTGATCCAGAATAATCTGGATGAGGTTTTGTCCTTCCTGCATAAACAGTGGTTCAGCCGGCTGCTGGAACAGCTGCTGGAGGACGGTCAGGACGATGCCGGACTGTGCCACTGCATGGTTCAACTGCGGCAGTGCAAAGGAAAGTAACAGCTGCAGCAACCGCACAATCGACACGCGGACACTGGTTTGTTCCCCCTCGTTGGCGCCCTACAAAACCAATGAATCACTTGCTGCAAACTGCGGATGAACAACCGTACAGGAAGACTGCAGACTGACCACGGGGCTCGTTAGTACGTTGTGTAATTCGTGCAGGCGGTTAATGAAGAGGCGGACATATCGGCGCACTTTGCAGTCGTAAATGTTACTTTGGAGTTCTAGGAACCACAAGCGCTGAAGGGGCTCCAGCTGCCGTCCACGTCGGCTGCAATAAACCGTGGTGTACAGACCAAGTACCTCTACAAGAGCGAGTTAGCCACGTTCGAACACTTTGAAAGTCATGCATTGCACCCTTTTTCAATTTTCATTGTGAATACACGTCTTTCTTTTCGAAGTGATATAAAACAAGTAGATAATAAAATTTTGAAATTCTCAACAATCACACATTATCGCTAAACAGTTTACCAGCAGTTCTTTAATTATAGTTTATATAACGACACTTGAGGATGGGGAAACCGAATGCTACTGGAAACATCCCCCACGCCGACCGCAAAACCCGGTTTGTTGTCTTCCAAACAGAGTTTGAAACACTCGAACCAATAAAATTCTGTGCTATCGTTTGTGTGATGTATGTAGATACCGTAGTATCGTTCATTGCAGCTAACCGGTAACTCTACAAGAAGCAACTGAAATACGATTGCATCTGTCCAACAGTCACTGGCATAACATAACTAAGGAAAAGGTCAATAAAAGGTCAATCGGAAACATCCCGCAACCTTAGGGAATATACCACAGTTTGTTATCTTTATCGTAAAGGACAAAGATTTCATCGATGTTCAGGATGTTAGTAAACAAGTTACCGCCAAAGAATAAATTATACGATTTCAAGACTGTTCGAAATAACCTCGGACCGTGTTTGCCTGTTTACATGGCTGTTACGAGGATTAACACTAATTGTTTTTCCCCAAGATCTGCTGAAGTCAAAACATTCTATCTGAACTGCGATATCGTAGCCTTTTACCCGACTTACTTAAATAACAGTAGTATTGTACGCTGGCGTGGAAACGATATCCAGCAGTTACTTTTGATGGCGATTTTAACAGTTACAGAGTTCGCATACGCAACGGATGGCTTTAAACAAGGCGCGTAAAAATGTCTCAACTTGGCGACAGCGCGCTCGGTAATTCCCTTAAGCAGATGCTACGCTTATCTTGCGTTATACATTTTTACAGCTGTACGTACTTGATGAAGATTTTGTCGAATGGAGCAGTCAAGACTGCAGCGCACGCAGCCACGGAGTTTCGGTTCGTACTAGTCAGGAGAATGTGGACGACCTTTCCGATGAAAGTCTCACTACAAAAATGTTCCAACATTAAAGAACTTCAACTTGAAGACAGTCCACACCAGGACGAACGAACACACCTGTCGGCGGCATTCAGTAGTGGATCCGCGTGTAGATGCGGCACAAGTTTCGGCCTCTGCTGATCATTGCGCAGGGAGAGTAGCTGGTACTTCCGGCCTAGCCTCAGGATGGTTTCGACCAGCTGGCCTGCATTCACAGCTGTGCCGGTGTTCTGCAGGGCGGCAAGAAGCCGCTGCTCCACTAAACCCTCATCGCTGAGCCACTAGAGTGAGAAAAACAAAACTGAAACCACCATCCAAATACGCGACGGGAAACTATGCGCGCAACATTCATTTACCTGAAGGAACTCCCGCCCACACCAGGACAGCAAGTTTTCGTACAATTCCAGTACGCGCGGGAGGTCAAGCCGGGGGAGTGTTGCGTCAAGGAAGGGAGTGCCAAATGCTGTGCGAATGGCACCGCACACCTGCACCAAGAACCACGTGCACATCTTCACAATCAGAAGGCAGAGATGCTTGCCCCACCTCTGCCGCCTTCCGTTTAATCAGGAGTTTCAACGGTCGCCAAACAACGGATGTGGATACGGGGTCCAGGACGCGATCGGTGGTAAAGTAGCGCAACAGCGGGTTTAACAACTCTCCGGTTCCGCCCGTCAACTGTGCAATGACTTCCGTAATTTCCTCACACAGCACATCCGCGGCCTGGGTTGATCGGCTGCAATAAGCAAAACGCTTTCTAATTCATGTATTTTCCTTTGAATAATGTCACAGTTGGAGCAACCACGGAACTACATGCCGTACGCGTACGACCACATCGCCGCAAAACAAGTAGATCCGACCTACTGGTAAACTTGCATGCAGTTGCAAACATCCAATCATTACCGCTTTAGTAAGCTTCAGCCGGTAGTTTGCCGTTTATTGGTGGCAACAAGAAACCCTTACGTTAATTTCAAAGCCGCAGCATTACAAACAAGCAGCGCTTCCCAACAACTAAAATTACATTAAAATTCACACGTTGAAGAAACAGTTTTAGTTTTGTAAACACCGAAATTTTTTTGCGATAACGTGTACATGTAACCATACAATCATGTACACGTCAACTGACATAACGAGCTGAACATGCAGGCAGCACAGGATCTGAAACTGCAGCGATAACGAGTTAGTAACCATCTTCGCGGCCAGCTTGTGGCCAAACTTCAGACACAACGGAATATAACCAAACAGCGCTTGTGATAGCGACACCTTAACAAACTGCTTGATCCTTGAACTAACGCCATCAGGAACAGCGGAAATGTGTTAATTTCACTGTGCCACCTTGGCCGAAATAACCACGATCGGTAGTCACTCTAGAAAGCTAGACAAGCGACTACTGCCCACGACCGGCACTGATAGCCCGCTTTCGGGCAGATTGCTTGTCTTGACAGCTATCCGGTTCAAGTTATCTTCGGTCACCCACGATAACCGAAACAAACGCATTTTAATCGAAACACAAGTTCGATAAAATGGAGTGAAACCGAATTCGCCAGTAACAGCAATTCGGATGACCCAAACCATTTCAAACAGATAGATTTTCAAAAGTTCAAAAGTGATTGCGCATTTTGTAGTCTCCCGTTGCATTAATCTTCTGCAATGTTGACGGCCAAAGCCGCAATTATTGTAAGAAATTATCTCATGCATTTGAGGGCAAACAGGAAACTCGTTAATGCAAAGTAAGTCAGTAATAAGAAAGAATAAATAACTGTTGGCAAAGTAACTATGCGTACAATAAACACAAGTCATTCAATAGTTTGTTAGTTATAAAATTCTTTAGGGATTCGGAGGGTATGACGTCACAGCCAGAGAAACCGATTTACAGATCAGAACCCAGATAAAAAAAATTTAAAAATCTATCGCTGTTTGGTTTTGTGCTTGCTTTGTAATTATTCAGTTGGTTTTACAGAATTTAAGTCCTCTGAAATTTGGCACGAAAATTACTTGATTTGTGTGGGAGGATATTACGCCATAATAATCTGCAGATAATGCATTGCCCTTAATTTTTACCAGTATTTCCTTAACCGAGACAACCGAGCCGAGTTTGATAGACAATAAAGTAACTCATGTGCACGGCGCAGAAATTTGCAAGTGCATTCGCTACGGTCCGATCAAGCGGAACCGTGAAACCCGTGGTACCAGGTGCAGCAACAAATTCGCCATGCCGGCAACGGTATACATACAGTATACGTATCATGCTCAGAAAAGTATGCTTTATCGCAGTACAACCAAAAATTATGAAAATTGAAATGTTGACCTTTTGCGCGCGACTACTCTAAACTCTTGTCCTATAGTCTGGGCCTCAATGAATCGAAGTCAGAGCACTCGGGCTATTCGCCGCCGGTCGAGCCGCGTCACCATAACTCCCATGCCTGCAATGCGCGCAGAACTTCCTGGACTGCCACGTACTAAGGCGGTTGTGAATGATAAGACTGGTTGTTTTGATTTGCAGTTTTTAGTACTGACTTAGCTGCAGTCGTTCTTTTAGCGCTAGCTTCGTTGTAATGCGATTCCCAATAAAGAGCATATTGTAAACCTTACTTGACAGAGCTTACATGGACGACACCCCCGCCCTCGTTTGTAGTGCACTCTCCATCGCCACAGCCTCCGCTGATACCGATTCCCGAACGACCCAGGGATGCACCGCCGCCGTACGGCTTGTTCCGCTCCGCACCGCCAATGTCCTACCAGTCGACCTGGCACAGGCTGCCATTGACCCCCAGCCCCACTCCTGTACTCTCCCCGCCAGTCCCATCAACACCGCCCAGCCGACCTCAATGGTCCCCGTGACGGTGATCCCGTCATCCCAGCACGTGACAGCTCCTTATCGGCAATCAATAACTACGCATGTATGTGCATCGGAAGTGCTATTTATTTTTTGAAAGTACAATCTCACTGTCGACCAGCAGCACCGGATGTCCGATTTAGCCGACTGGGTAGCCTAATCTGGCCCAAGACTAATCACATCCTCTCATGCACTGTGACGCCAGAATTATGGGCAACTTGTCGCAAAGAAACACTACACGGTTCCAAACAGCTGTTACTCACAATTGTCAATATGACACTTTCTGCATACATGTACTGTATATTAGGTGCCTTTAATTAGGTTTTGGCTACTGTAGCATAATAATAATAAATCTCCGTTAGTCGTAATGCTCGCTAGCCTGGTGGTCATGCATCTGGCCCTAAGATCGTATAGCGTGGGTTCGACTCCCACTGTGAGCAACTTTTATCTAAATTTCTATTCCGAAAATCAACCAAAAAATTACAAAATTCTAAAAATCCAAAAATTTCCAATAGCCAGTCAGCAGGACTTTGTTGTCCTGTTGTAAGTGCCTTTAATTAGGTTTTGGCTACTGTAGCATAATAATAATAATAATTACGTCCAGTTTTTTAATTTCGAATCGATAGTTGCCTATATTTAACAAACTGCATGAATTGTAACGTGCTGCTGCTGGAAAGGCCATAATCACTACACGGAAGAAATTCAAACTATCATTACATTATGGTGTACAAATTAATTAACAAATCGCTTCGACTGTATCTCTCATTTTCAAACAAAGGAAGAATGATTTAGATGGTACGACCGAATAGCTTAAAATTAACAGCTGAAAAATTCCCTATTTTTTTAAAATATTTAAAATGTGTTTGCTAAATAACTTCAAACTATTAAAATATCCGAAGTATCATAATCTCCAGTTCATAACCGGCTGTAGTGTTTGCATGGTTAAAATATCAATCTTTCGATCATTTCAGAATGATAGCCACGTCCGCAAAGAGCAGCAATCTATTGCAACAGGCTTTTATCAGCACTGCCGCATACACATTTTAAGCGCGAAGCCAGTTGAACGGCATGCATTTACTGGATGACAATTTATTCGATTCCCAACACAACAAGCAGACGAAGAAAGATAACAGAGCACAAAGTACACATACATAAACCTTTCGACATGAATCACACAACAACAACACGCCACACATTGACAAAACGGACACGGAAAGTAGGTCAAGAGCGAAGCCAACACGTGGTTGGAGCAGACTGCACAACACATGCGATGATGCGCATGCAAAACACGTAGCACACAATGACCGGAAACACCATATTTCTTCGCAAGAAACGATTCCCTCTCCCTTCTTACCCGATCACTATGGCTTGCTCCTCAAGGCTGCCGACGGGTTCTTGGACCAACATGTCCACCATTTCACGGACGATGTCTTCACGGGATAATCTGAAACGAAAACACATTTCGTAAAGCGCTTCCCAGAAAAATTCGGCAAATGCCCAGAATTAATGTTTACAAATTATAATAAAATCAAAGCGAAAGAAAGAAATTAATAAAGTCAGATAAACTAGTCAGCAAATGTCCAGAAATATTGTTTACAAATTAAAATAAAAATTAAGGATGTCAAATAAACTTATTCAATTTATGAATAAATTTTGGAATAACGTATAAATACTTCTATGTTAGTTATTAGAAAACGTTTTGTTTACGCATTACAATAAAACTGGAAAAAAACAACACTTTATGTGATAGTTTAGATTAGTTCAGTTTAATTCAATTGATATAATAATTGGTAATAATTAATTGATATAATTCAATTATTGATAAATAAAATTAATGACACAATCAGTTTTCAACGTAAAAAGAAAACAGTTATCTTACTTTGTACAGTATGAGCTACAACTTATATCTGCGAAAATATTGCAGCGTTTAATTTTAACCGAAACTGATTAGCATATTTATTTTAACGATATCATTGTGTGCTTCTAATCTAATTAAATTCCTATTCTGCTCGATCAAGACGTCACACTACAAGGTAGTTTTTCAACAATTTTTTATATCTTTACATCTTCTACGTTTACAAAAAATTCATCGGGAAAAAATAAAATTCCGCTTATCTGATTTAACTAACGCGGAAATCAGTTTGCGTAGTCCCGCCATATTCTGGATTCCCTTGGCCCCGTCCCCTTTATACGCCGCTTTGGACAGTACCACAAAATCGGAGGTTCGCATCAGATCTTCCAGTGTGACATCCTATATAAAAGCGTTTATATTATTGTCGGAATTATGTCTATCAAAATTTATTTGCACAGCGCATAACAGGATTAAATCCAGCGCATGAGATATCAACGTCAAAAAAGCGCCCATCATTGTCCGACGCGGTGAAACGCCTTTCCGTTATCGCCAAAACACACAAGGCATTTTCGTTAACAACAGACAAACACATGAGATGCACAACGAAAGCGGTACATCGTGGTTCGCCAGTTCGATTTAGAATTCTACAGTCAACAAACTGAAGAAATTCGACAAATGCAAATCCCGGACTGTGCTGGTTACGTGTTATTAAATAACGCAATATTTTGTTTCGAGCCTGTTCTTCCACAGTTTCCTTTTGTACGCACACACGGCACAGTCACATTATCCAGCACATTATGAGAAACTGTCTGCTCATCTTGGGAATAAAAGATTAAGAATAAATATTATTAATTCGCTGCTGTGTTTGAGGAAATTAATAGCACGCCGAAGAATTTGGATCCTTTGATCTACTGCATATGCCTCCACTTCAAGTAGATAACAGAACCAGTGCTTCGACTGCCGAGGATAACAATACAAAGACGTTATCCATGCAGTCTTCGGAATTCAATCTACCATGCAGTCTTTGATGGGATCCCTTCACATCACTACGCTGTTTCAAGAAACTCTAAGAACGCAACAACAGCCGCATAAACTGGAGCCGACGCTTGATCTGTTGCAGATGCATCGATTTCCGTCAATAATCCTTCTAATAACGACTCTAGCGCCTTGATGACAGAAAAGCACATACAGAAACTTCATTCAACGTAAACGCCACGCTCAAACGCTGTTAGAAAGCTCAGTACGACCGGACAACACGACTGCGATCAGTGGACGTGGCAAGCAAGATTACAACTCCCAGTTTCTTAGATAGCGCTCCTGTCTTAACCAGCAGGTTTCTGCTTACGTGGAACCAAGTATTCGCAGCGGACGCTAAGGTCATCAGTTCCTTTTACTACATCGTCACAAACGACCAGCTTCGGCGTGTAAGCACGACTGGATTGTTCACCAGCGCCAACGCGGCACTGGCCACCAACGTGCGGCACTTTGCGCAAGTCTTCGATGGCAGTGTTTGGTACATTAGCGAAACCGATCAGCTGTGACTGCCCTTCGTTGAGGTACACAGTCTACTGCATGTTGGAAAAGACTTGATCATTAGTAAATTATGCACACAAAGCACAATATGCCGCGTTCTTACGAACTGTGTGAATCATTTTGACGGAACGGTCGAACCGTCTGTACATTTCTTGGGCAGACGGATTTCAGTGGAAACAGATTCTAGCTCAGTACTGAAGTTACTGAACCCACAACTCTCCTGCATGTCTTGGCGGCTTGTGATAAAGTATACTCCGTACTCGTACACGAAAACTGGTCCAATTGACTTAATATTTTTCAGACATTTAAAGCAGTTAATACTTCCGTCAAAAGAACCTTCTTTTACAATTTACATCAGGGCAGTAAAAACTGTTGTCATCAGGCCTACGGTTAAAAAAACTGCATCATAATTCTGCATTAAAGAAACTCAGTGCACTCTTTACGATAATCACCACACAATTTTCAAAACAATTTATCAGCGTAACACGCTCAGAGTCGAAACGCAGCAGATGCGCAGTGAAAAGACATCGAACGAAGATTATAGGAAAAGGTCAACCTGTCCCATATAAAGCTGCCCACCATAAACTCCTTAGCTACTGATCAACAGCGTATTTCAAAGCTCCAACAAATTCATAAGGAACGGGAAATATCAATCGAACAGGTAAATGGAAAACTTCACAACTGGACCAATGCTCACGAAACAATCTGGTTGGTAACTTGACCGTCTTTACCTGAACAGCTGCAAGTTGTTCACGCTGACTACGGTCTACGGATTATTTGTACCGAACTGAAACTTTCGCTCTGCAGCGGACTGCTCAAAGAACTGTTACCGTGCACGATCCGACGGTGGCAAACGCCACTTGGCCGATTATGACAGCCTTATGAATACGTTTCAAAACGAAACAGAATGCCTTCGTGGCATGGACAATGGCGGTGCTCCAGACATCATCCTGCTGATACAGTTCTTCGCACAAACGCCTAGCCTATACCGGA
>JAQGAU010002496.1:0-15355 GCA_034698045.1 Paramacrobiotus richtersi
CGCATCGATGTGGCGCAGTGCAAGAGCCTCGGTAATCTGTGGGACAAGCTGAATGCCAGCGTACCTGCTCTGGACGCTGACGATATGGTGCGCCTGGCTGAGTGGATTCATGAGACGGCCACCACGGACAATGTGGACTTGTGGGATATTGTGCAGGTATTATACTGCGATTGTACCGGCGTAAGTAGCTGACTGATTAATGATCGGAATAAAACGGGCGAATTTTTTTCTGCAGATTCTGGATGCGGTGCAGAGCAGCGACAGTCGAGATGGGACTTATTACAAGTACGTGCAATGGTTTCCTTTTGGACTGGAACGTATTGCGGATTTGGATGTGAGCAAATTGACTCGGCTGACCCAGCATTGCTTGTGGACGCGTTATACCGACCGCACTAGTCGCGTTTTGCGCATTTACGTTTCCTTGTGATGGAAGACAACAGATCTCGTTCTTTTACGCTTTTAAAGGTTTTTATTTTTTTTGGACATTACAGTAACTGCAAATCTTTTTGTGCTACCGTTTTGCGTTTTTTATCGTTCTTTTGAATACATATTAATGAGAGACGTCTATGGCTGCGTTAGAAATGGCCTGTGATATGGAGTCCGTTGGTGCATGGTCAGCTTTTTGCATGAACTATATTGATGCGCCGGACTGTGAATTTGTGTTCTAAATTATAAACTACAATTTGAGAAGCTCAGCGCAGTGACTTCCTTTATCGTTATCTGCATGCACACTACTGCAGTCAGCCGCGATTACTGGCGATATTGGTTTCTTTGGTAATTTATACAGTCATTTACACTGCAGAAACACCGGCAACAAGTTTTTTGCTGAAGTTATGATATTTATTAATTTACTCAATATTAATAAAGTTAGCCACCTACATAATTATATACCTTCTGCAAATATAAACATAATAATATTATGCTGTGCCAGTGTTCCGTTCGCGTGTCTACAAGACTTATTACTGTATATTGGTGACAACTATGAGAAGAGAAAGAACAACTGACTATAATATTATCCTCAGTATCAAACGATAAAATAGTCCGACGATATCGAATCTGCAACGTCAAAAAAACCGGTTTCTCTCACTGAGACTTTCTTGGTTGTAATTTGTTACCGTTTCCGGTAACAGTCACAAGCCAACTAGCGATAACTTTTTTTACCGCGTCTTTGGAAACTGCCTACTTGTGTACAAAAAGCTCTCCGCTATTCTTCATTAACCCACATTGTATTTCCTCAAATTCATACAAAATATGAAAAAAAATACACCAGAACTGTATGTTTGAGCAATTTAAAGCACACTGCACATTTAATGCAGCAAAATGTACGTTTCACTGTCGAAAAATCTGTGACCATATATTTAACATAACTAACAAGTAATGTTCAAAAATGAGCACATTTCATTAATCAGCTGTATCCCCAAACTCCAGCCCTTCAACGGGGGCACCAGCGACGTCCCAGAATGTCTGATCCGGTTCACGTTCGTCTTCGACAGTCTCCACTGCCTCGGGCGGAACAGGACGACAAATGGCTGTTACCGCATCGTGAATTTCCGGAACGATGTGGTCCTTTGGTATGAATTTGAATAATCCGTATTTTTCGAATTTTTTGACATGCCGCACTGGAAACAAGCATTTGTAACAAGCAGAAAAGCCTCGTTAGTTAGCCAGTAAGAAAATCATACAGTAGTACATATCTGTACATTGATTAAGCAGAAAAGGACTCGTTTTATTACTTTAATCACATATCCAGTACGAAAATGATACCGTAGTGCATATCTGTGTATTGATAAAAAGTAACTTACGTCGACATCGAGATAACCATAGCTGTTTATCCTTTTTCTTCAAATCGGAAGCCAGTTGTTCCAAAGCACGTAAGCCGGTGGAATCAATAGAGGAAACATTGGTCAAGTCCAAAATAATAGAACTGATTTCTTGTGCAACTGCAACGGTTTCCGTGGTAGCCCGTGAGGAAGAAGGAGCGGCCACGGACTCCTCTGAAGCATAACTAGACGCGGTATTTTGAGGATTGTCCTAAAAAAGCACCAGGGATCATTGTTTCATTCATTTATAGAAAAGAAGAAAATAAAAGAAGGTGAAGTCACCAACAATACCCGTAAAATGGAAACTAGTATCATATGATTTCATTACTACAGGGAATACATTGTAGGCAGCAGATAACACAGAAAAATCCAATATAATCAAGAACGACAAGCAAGCTTAAGCATGTTGTAAAGCAAGTATGAATGTAATTACCGTATGTACCACCGAATGATCACTAACGGACAGAAAAGTTATACCACAACTTATTCATTACACCGCGCTCAACAAATGCATTACATACATGTCCTGTTCATTTAGAAAATATGGTAACTACTCTCTAAAATACCTGGAGCGAAATCTGCATAAGATGTTCAACCGTGGCCACACCATTACTGGCATTTTTGTTCGAATTTGTACCGTCTTTTTTTCCAACCAGGTTGTTATGCGGGTTGGTATTGGCCAGTTTCGTTACGCGCCGGAGAAAATGCTCCGCATTGGCAAAATACAAGGAATTGTTAAGAATCTGCACGATTCGGATGCCTGGTATTTCTGCAACCTTAGAATAATTTAGTCGCGGTTAGGTGCGCCAAAATGGAGATAAAAAAATTGCTTACCGAATAGTCTTGACCTTTATGTTTCATACAAGCGTAAAGGGCGTCATAACCGGTGCGTTTGCCTAGTACAGCGAGTCGTGGTCTGCAAAAAGCCAGAAACAATGCAGGCTGGATGAATTATTTCATTCCTCCAAGAGATAGTTTTGTAGATAATTTCCTAAATAACTTTTGAGATTATTTTTCAAATAATGTTCAAGATAATTTTTTAGATAATTGATAACTTACTAAATAATTTTTTAGATAATTTTCAGATATGTTTTTGGGTAATTGTTTAGTGCTTAATTGTTTGCTTACCGTTGTGATCTGAACACAACGCAGAACCAAGAAAACACCAAGCCGAGTAATAAGCCCCATTCCACATCCAGTAAGCAGCATGCGATAAAGGTTAAAAGCCACTCCACCTAAAGTATGGTTTTTTGTCATTATAATTTCCACAACTGCAAGCAGCTTTGCTTATATATTCGGATATATGCAGTCCGCACCGTATCAAGTTTCGATGAGCGATACAGGCGCGGCAGATCTCCAAACATTTTCAGGCTCATTGCCAATGTCAGAACAATGATTGTGGCAATCACGCTCTACAAAACAAACACAACAGTGACTTCTGCGCACACTACAACAGCGTAATATTCTCAAGCAATATATCGTAAAAAATGTGAGGTAACGTAATTACCGTTATTTTTAGCACTGATTTTTTTATTCCATTTAGGCTTTACGCAATTTTTGCACAGAATCGAATCACATTTCGAAGAAGACCAAACAAACAGGCACATGACACTGAAAAGTTAGTCGGTATTTTAATTAATCGTAATGACTACAAAAAATTCTCAACTTAAAAAAATAAAGAATCAAAAAATCTCTAACCAAATTTTTTTTACGAAGTGTAGTCAAGAAATAATTCGGCAAATAAAATTTTCAGACTTACAAATGGGCAATAAAAGAGCGTTTGTGATGCAAACGCCAATAACAATCCCGTCAGGACACACCCAAAAACTGTCGCCAACTGGCTTTGGGATCCCATACTCTCCTGGATAGCATTCCTCCCGACAGCGGCACTCGAGGGAAAACACGAGAAAAACGAGCTGAAGAAGTTGGCGCAGCCCACAGCGGCCAGTTCCTTATTGCTGGACACATTGTACTGGTCTTTCCGGGCTAACACCTTGGCAGCCTGCATGACAAAAGCAATGGATACCAGCGCCGACAGGAAGCCCTCCAGTAAAGGATACGGGAGATTCTCGAATGTTGGAACGCTTGGATACGGAATTCTGCAATCAAGGGATTGTAAGTGTATTTTTTGATAGCGTTTTCGATTTTTTGTACAGCCCTTTCTTCTCGGTATTCTAGGTTTACGTTTTTATTCTGGCATTATAGTTAATTTGTAGCATTTGTGCATTACGCGTTTCATTGGCTAGTACGTTATAATTTTGTATAAGAACCATCTATCTGGAACTTGCAAATATCAAGCATTTGTTGCATTTCTGTTATTCGTATGCGCCCACTTGAAATTGTATGCTTTTACTGTACGATTGTTCCTGCTGTTATTTTTAGTTCATATACATAAATTATGTACTAATTACGTACCCAAAGGTAGGACTTACCCAAAAGGCATGTCTCCAAGAATGGTAATTCCATAGTTTCCATTCAAATCGAAGAAATAACACAGCATAGTCCCGATGACCATAATGATAAATTCTGTAGGTATGACAATCTTCACGCGGCGGAAAAGTACTGGCTGGATAAATTCACGGAATCCAATGATAGCGGAAGCGCTCAACATAGCGAACAGGGTGTCACCCCAGCGAAGGGATGTAATATTGGAGAACAGCAACACCAACATCTAAATACCATAGCATTGTACGATTTATAATTTGTCTGTTCATTGTAATCTGAATTTCTGGAATGACGCCCAGTTATTCGTATTCGTCCACTTGAAATTATCTGCTTTACTATCATTTATTCTTGTAACTGCTATTATTTTTAATTTACAATTACCTAAAGATTTTGCATGCAGATCATGTAACCGTGAAAGTTTATTCCCCAAAATTTCTAGTTCCTGTCATTTAAGTTCACCGAATGAAGGAAAACACCAAAATCCAGAAAATCTGACGAAATAAACCCTCGAAACGCAGGCACATCCGCACATGGATTTTCATACAAAATAACCGAAAAACGATTAGCTCTAAGAAAAAGTGGTCATGTATTTCTACCCGTGCGTTGAATTCAGGTACATATGGTCAAAAATGTTAAAAAAAATTTCTGATGATAATTTCGCCTTAAAGTCTCGTTTCTAATCCTGGATTACTCCCACAGGTAATCGGATTTTCCGAAATATAGGTCATAGAACAGTCCGAGATTAAATTCAAGACGCATCATACCATGATATGCTTATTCAGCCCGTAATAAGCTGGCAACGTCACACCCAACATATTGGGAATCTGTGTCAGGATAATCTGCAGGCAACAGGCACAGTTGAAGGGATCAAGGACATTATGGGAGAACATCCGGCTAATGAATCCCAATCGAAACACGGCCATAACAATCTACAAATCAAATAGTCCATTGGCCAACATCTTCCGGGAATAAGATCCGTTATACCTGGACAATACCAGCGACACAGGTAATAGTGGCGGCCGTGTGTAGATGCTCCAGCGACACAACATAGCGTAAGTGGTTGGGTGAGACCAGTTCTCCCGTGGAGTTGAGGAGACCGTGATTCTGGCTCATCTGCCGTATCCGGGCAATGGCGACGCCGGTTAGGGCGGCTTGGGGCGGGAAACCTCCGATGGAATTGTGATAGGAACTCCCAAGGAAGGCGTAGATTATGCCGGGGAAGAAGGTCATGTAGATACCGTAGACGGGACCGAGATTGGAGGCCATACCGGTACCCATGGCTAATATGGACAAAACACATAATCAATGAAAAGGATACAGCTTTTTTCACTCATGCTTTGTTTGTTATCCCTTGGTATGTTCCATTTTAATTTTTCTACATCGAACGCTTTTTATCTTTTTTTTGCATATACACATACCTATGCGTTAACTATTTCGCTTGTTTAGTCGCTTATAGTTGGGCTTCAGGGTATGTTAAGATTTATCTGATTTCTAGCTAGCGTTGTATTACCACTTTATATACAATATAAACGATCTTTACAATTGTCAGTTTGGCATGATGAACAAAGAACTAAATTCGAAAAAACTGCATCAACGTATAAAGCACTATGGTACAGTTGAAAAGAAGTACGCATTCTTAAATTAAACGATACCCAAATATTACGATTCGTATATTACACGCTGTAATTGACTGGAAATTAGTCAGTTAATCCAAATACTTTTTTTGCAAAAGAAGGCTAACTTACATTGAGGAATATGGAAGCACGCAACGATGATACCAGCCAAAAAATCGTTCCAGATCCAGCGTAGTTTATAGATCCTTAACCGAGCAAATAAAGGGAACCATTGTCCAACGGCATTCCACGGAGAATCGTAGTATTCGGAATATCTTTTCCGCATTTTATGCCTGTTTGTCAGCAAAATCAATCAGCATTTTATTTTTCCCAACAAGCTTGTGGCTAAATTGTTCTGTTTTCCGTAAGTCACAACACGTCGCAAAACAAACCGAAAATTAAACGGCTACTGCAGAGTGTTACCAAACTGCAAGACGATAAGATTGCGATGTATTGTCTTTACCACTACATTTTCATACGCCATAATCGGATATCAGTTGCCTATTCAACAGTGAGAAAACGAGAAAATCACCGTCAAAACATAATCAGTTATCCAATCATTACCGTAGTTGGGATACAATGGAATCCATGATGCAAACGATAAAAGGTCAACCTTCGCTCCCTCCTCCAATAACAGGACAAAATAAACAAAAATTAAAATTCTCGCAGTTATCAATAGTGCGCCATCACTGGCAATGTTCCAAATGTACAACAATGTATTGATAATAATGTTTCTGATCTAAAGGTTGATTGTAGAATATCGTAACCATGACCCAGTATGACACATATAATTTTGTCCATTCTGACGCTGCAGCATTCCGTATTGGGCGATATACTGATTTCCGCATAAACTGATGCAAACCGGTCAAATGGCTGCAAAAATTCGAAACCGCCAGCGGCGCTGCAACATTACTTGGTGATTGCTTGATTATGGTTGTTTGCGATATGTTGTGGATTTTTACGAGTAAAAAGTCGAAATTCAGCTGTGTTCGAGCCGTCAATTAAAACGGTACCATGCATGTAATATATCTATTTTGATTTGTAGGTGTCAGCAGATCAGCGGTGTCATTAAAGTTTTAGTCACAACCAGGCAGAAATACAAAAAACGCAGAAACTGGAGATCGCCGCAGATAATCGGCCTAGCCGTTGATGTTAACCTCAAGGCACACGTATACATGCTCCGAACACCAATATTAATACAAATAAATAAACTAGTACTAATTTAATTATGGCATAATTTCAGCTAGTGTGTAATCCGCTACAAAGAAGTGTAAGAAGTGACATCGGTGTACATTTTGCACAAATACGAATATATCAGAATGTGTGTATACTTCTATAGCAGAATGCAGAGAAATGGCAACTTCCGGCCACCGTAGGTCAGAAACTCAGCACGAAAACCGGACCGGCCAGATATCAAAAATGAATCACAACCGTATAAACTTCGTCCGTGTTTCACTCTTGTAACAAGAAAACGGTACAGACAACACAAAGCACAAATGTGCAACGAATATCATGATTTTTTGAAAAACCACGGCAAAATTCCGCTCGAGCATTGCACTGACACCGCGTTCAGACAACGAAAGACGTAACGGTGACGGTCCACTTTACCCCGTCTCAGTACTTAGACAACTTAAAAACTGAATGATTTGCAAATTGGAGTTTAATTACTCATACGGCAGATTCGCTACATCACTAACTAGACTCGTGAACCCCAAAGTGGTAGAAAGAAGTAGCAGGAAATGCCAGGAATATTATTATCGATTCGTGAGCCTATTAGAGCGTCCGAATTCCCAGCAGTTGTCACGTAGGAATTTGATACCAAACGGATACACATTATACAGAGTATGCTGTCACTATGTTCCAGCTGAAAGCTGGAAAGGCGAAATCAATGACGCACTATTTAATCTACCTAAATATTTCTGTAATAAGATCACAATATACTACTTAGGATATTATCCCAGTGACTGACGCCTTCATTGTAATTAAATCGAAATTATGTTCAGAAAAAGTTAATGCTGAAAGGAAAGTGTGACATAGTTACAGACCCATAGTCTTCCATGTTCACACATTTTCTAATTCGTATTAGCATGTACATTTATATAAATATTCCTATGAAATTACTCATAAGCTGCACACTTATACCATCGCCTGCGAAGCTGCTGAATCTCACAGACTGGTATATATAAAATCTCATAAATCAAAATCATCAAATGCAATGACATACGTTCGGCGTCGAAACAAAACAGTAGTAATGTTGTTGGGAATTTAGTCAACATTAATTTAAAATGAGGGATATACGAAGGAAAAAACACGCAAAACGAATTTTCAGAATTTAATATCCGAAGCAAATAATTCACAGTATATAATGTACATTATAAAATCACCACAGTTATCTTAGTATCAGCATAAAATCTTGTTACTTATCCTGACAGGAAAACTGCGGTATGCACACATGTCCGTACAAAAGAAAGACTATCAAAGAGAAATGGCTGATACCTGCGGATCGATTGATATAAAAGATAATCATATAAAAATTACCTCACAAAAACCTGTTGCAAAAGATTCACTTCAGTCAATGATACCTCAACATAACTTCGTATCATATGGACTGGAACATTCTTATCACATCATCTGGAATCCTTTCCGAAACGGCTAAAACAGCATCTGAATCGGGCGCCGGTCCCGAATACCTCAAGATCTGCTGCGCAACCTCGTCCTGTAAAAACAGTGAGTCAAAACGTTTGTCACAAACACTGCACCAATCGCGAAGTTTCGCTTGATTTACTTCTTTCATCCGAGACAAAACACCCAACGTTGCCGTATGGAATTTCTGCGCATCTGCGTCGAGATTCACTGGGTTCCGTAAGAACCGATTGATGTGATGCACAGCAATTAGGAACATCAGGGGATGTCGTTCTTGAGTTACTTGTCGATTGAGCAGCAGCCTCAGATACTGGTTCAACAAAGTGACGTCCTTTTCCAAAGGCTCCAAGTGGTGTGTTATTGGGTAACATAACTGCGGAAGAGATTCAAACCAGGTATAAAAATCAGAATATATTAGCTTGTTTATTGTTTAATGATGTTTAACGTCAACCAGTACAGGAAAGATGATTCCTCTTACATGACTATGCAGCAGACCTTTACACCGCAGCATACTCTACAAATTAACAACAAAGCAGCTAATACTTCCATAAATTTACAGAAATATTGCTAGGCCACATTCCTGCATTTAACATGTCTCTCTCAAATTCCAAAAATGTTTCAACTCGAGCAAAAGTTGTCTGCCCCGCTTATCTAAGCGGTCTTGTAACTACAGTAGACAGATTCCTTACAGCTACTGCTTAACATATACAATCCCTCAACAACAAAAAGGCAGTACATGACATAAAAAACTGGAAGTTTATTTTGAACTTGTTCACTATATGAAACATAACCAGTTCAAAATAAAATCACTATGTATGTAAACCTAAAACAGCTTTCGTTATTTCCATAAATTACTGTAGATATGTGTACTTCGTGGGACCACTCCACATAGTTTATGTTCGACAGAGAAGGTTCCCGAACATAGAATCAAAGGTCATAAACTTGAGCCTCAAATTAGTGGAAACAGACCCATCACACTGAAATTCGATGAAAATTTCGATGATTCGCTCACCTCTTTCGGATGCAGTCTCACGGCCGACCACGCCTGCTTTTCTGGACCCCAAAACTTCTTCCGAAATGCGACATCCCCTGATTGGGTCAGATATATGAGAATATAATTCGTGAACGTCCGATCACCATAGGAAGAGGCCAGATACTCATCCAGAAGATTCCCAAAGCTGCAAAAAATTTCTGGTTAGCAGTATTAATACTCCACCCCGAAAGCGCAGCGTACCAGTCGTCCAGTGTTTTTCCTTGAACTTTTGATCCGGATTTTAGATTCAATCCCTTTGGTACTGCTGACGCCATAATCACTTGTAGAACAGTCTGGAGACAGGTACCGACAAATGCATCCCGGTAAACATCGTCTATAAAATGCAAAATGTCACATTTCGGACAAGTTTCGACCTCTTTGTCTACAAAAAGGTTAAAACAAGTTTTCAAAAGAGCAATGATAAATATCCGTTAGAGAAAACACCAAGAAATACAACAATAAAATGCTATACGTTAAAACAATTAAGATCAGTAACAATACCTTCAGCCGTGAAGAACGAAGCCAGTGCAAGATAAACTTCTCTAAGCGAGAAACTTCTGCTATCCGCACCCACAAATGCATGAACGATAACAACAATCCATGCAAAATATCCACGAATAAACGATTCTTTGCTGAAAAATGGAAATTTCATCACCAGCACAACACGGGAACAGCTACCGTCCTTCTGATTTTTACCTGATTTTCCGAGCGGCACTTTGTTGTGCAATCCACGAACACAAATAAGGATAACACTCTAGCATCCAGTATTTAGAAAACACATTGGCGTCTCGCGCTGGCATAATCAGTGCTGTAGTTTCATGTTTGTCCGGAAATCCCAGTGGGCGCAAATCTGAGAATGCCAAACGGACCAAGGACATGTCCATTAAAACCGGTGCGGTGTTAAACCAGGAAGTGTCTCTGGAAAGTTATATGAAATGATAAAGGGCTTGAGTGTATAATTAAACGAATGAAAAATTTCATATAAGAATGTTAAGCTCTGCTTTTCTCCATCGCGAATTATTTTCCACTTTTCATGGGAAACGAGTTCGGCAAAAAATAAAGAAATATTCAGGAAAATATAAGTTTTTAACACAGACATAAGCACGGACATACCGTACAACAGTACCTCATACACCTGCAAAATTTCTTGCCTTAATTAAACTGACGTTGCAACCAAAAAATGACGTAGCTCAAGTGAAATACCTATAAGCAGTTTATCGAGGCAATCAGAATAATTATTACCTGTACAGATCCATACTGAAAATAATTCCGGACAATAAAATCATCAGCTGCTCCTGCTGGTTGGGAAGAAGGAAGGGAACCAAATGCAAAGCCGCACAGTAAAGCTTTTCGTGATCAACAGCATTTCCATCCTAAACATGACAATGTTTCCGTAAAGCGTTACAGCTGCAAAGCCTGCAGGCAGGCGCACTATACCTTCGATAAAACATGCGCAAATAGCACCGTCTCCAATAAAGGTTTCACGTAGTGATAGCTCCAAAAATCGTCCATTTTTTGGCTGTACCGTGGTATTTGCGCTAGACCACTGTTGATTAGAGAGATCTGTGCGGAGTTCTACACAAAAACAGCATAAATTAGATAACAATAGCGACGATAAATCAGCTGGATTCATTCCAGCAACAAACTACCGCAGTTTATTTATTTACTCCAGCAATAAGATTGGCTAATATTTCAAAAACTCCAATGTAGCGCTAGCGAAGGCATGTAGCGTACCACATATTTAAAGCGCGTTCGCTGAAGTTAAAACAACAATCCAACGTGTGGAGTATCATCGGATGATGATAATCATCCACATATGCAATATCGAAGACCAAAAGCAACCTCAAAGCAGTTCGATGTAACAAATAATCGTAACTTTAAAGAAATCGGAAGTAAAAGCTACCAGCCGTACAATGACCATCTTACAGATATTTTGCTCTTACCAGCTTCCTGCCATCACAGCAAGCAGAAAGGCATTTCAGCGCATTTTCAGAATACCATAAAAATTCTCCTTGTCTGAAAAATGGATGAAAGGAATTCCCTCCGTACTCCAGTATTTGGTACGACTGCAAGCAATCCGGATCGGAAAGAGAAGCCTTAAATTCCTCCCGATTAAAAATACGTGAAAAATCCAGAATATTCGGCAAGGATTCCAGTATTTTATCGGCCAGTGTCCGAGAAATATTTTTGCTCATCTGACGCTTTTGTTTGACATACTCCGTCAGATATAACCAGTATGACGATTCCAGCAAAAGCATGTACTTCTGAAACGCAGATCCTTTTATACATAACATCATATCTCTGAAAATTCTTTGCTCACCTGTTTATCTGAATCCGGCTTCGAAATACCACTTCCTTTCAATAAGACATACGCATCCATCACATTTTGCGTAATCTTTTCTACCAAAACATTATCCAGGAGAAACTGCCCGCTAAATTCAATCCGCAGACATAGTGTGAGTAACATCAGCATCTGGCTGCAACAGCGAGCGTCCCAGACTGTTGCCACTGTACCGGTCTTTATCGGACCAGCTGAGTATAACACTTGCGGAAATACATCCACGATACTCCTGTAAAAAGAGTTCCATCAACGCTTCATTTACGCGTAGAATAAACTACCATACTTACAAAGAATTCAAGGTAATTTGTCCGTAGTTTGCAATAACAATCAACAGATTCAAACTTTCCGTCACCATATCCCGAGTTGTGATGTTCGTAATATCCGTGCGTCTACAACGAGAAAAAGTAACATTATCGACTGATTTCGGTTCAATAATCGACACTTTTGTAAACACAACTACGCTAAATTGACAAAACGAATATCTCGAACCTTAAATCTTATATTAGTAATATCGAAGAAGCATTCGCTGAAAAAGGCCCCATATTTGCAGTCATAATTTTATTCCAGTTCTTCAATAATATTTCATTTCATTTTTAAAACTGCTATCTGGAAAAACTGATTTTAATAGTCCTTGTTGTGTTTCGAAACACAAAACTTACAATGCAGAAATCCACCCGGCAGCCGAATTGTATACTCTTTCCGTCCATTTTCCCGGCACCGGACCCAAAATCCAAGTCAATATTCGAAGGAATCGCATTTGTACAATAGGGGCTTTGGTCGTAACGACTTGGCTCATCAAGTACTGCATTAATTCCGACTCATCGGAAACTTGCTGGGCAATTTCGCCCGAGTGGCGAATTATCCGGATCAAGATGGCGAATAAACAGTTAAGGACTGCTCCATCCATCTCGGACAAATATGTGCGTAGTAGATAGGTAAATCGCGGAAGAACGGAAGTACGCAGCAAACCCTGTTGTACAACAGTTTTACAACACCATAAAAAATGCAGTGGTAAATAGAAAATTATTTCCGATATTAACGAAAATTAAACGATACCTCTTCAGTTTTGTCTGTTATGCAAATGCAAGTTCGATCATGGGAACAGTTCAAACGATTGTTAATAAAACTAATACTACTGAATGATAAAACGGTAACGCTATCTTAAAACGGTTGAAAATTAAAAAAGGAAATACTCACTTTAATTACATCGATCTTTATTAGCTGCGCATCCGGCAAATCCTTTTCGTCAGTCTCTTTATCCGAAGTCGGTGTTTCTGGGACTAACTCGAACAGCAGCGGCTCCTTCTCCCAAATGAGCAGTTCATCAGTAAGAAACTACAAATCATACAAACAAGTTACAGAAAATTCGAACAATTTCATGAACATTTCGCTCACTTCGTCGGCTTCGTTGATTAAAAGGGCGCGCAACGCTAGAAGGGAAGCCGTAACAATCGGGAGATTTGGGCTGTCCAGCAAGTAACGCAAAGGCAATATCATTCCTTCTTCGGAAATTCGTTGGAGAAGGGATTCGTCCAGATACTGATCGTAAACCGACGCTTTAGCCTGCCAGAAAATCCAAGATGTAGAAAAACTATACAGTTACATATTTCGGACGTAAGCTTCGGACTTTGCTTTCTCGTGGGATTTATTTTACCTAAAGGCTAAAGTACTCAAACCCACCTTGCGAAAGATCGCTGTTAACGTGGTGAGCGCCCATAGCTTCTGCGATTGGGAAGAGCTTTGCAGCAAGATTAAGATTTCGTCCAAAGTGTATCCAGGCTTCTAAAACATCATAGCAAAGCTATTTTGAACCTTTAATGACAAAAAATGCCCTATTTTTGCTTCGCTTCATACAGAAATGAAAATCCTTAAAAAACAATAAAGCTAAGCTTTATTACCTCCGGATCCTGGCCGTGATGATAAAGACCACTACTGACAGGGATTTGGCTGTCCGGACTCAGAATTGTTCCTTCCGTGTCGAAACGAGCCTCAAATAACTTTCCCTAAACGTCAAATCATCACTGGAAAGCTTCTCCAACTAAATGTTTTTAAAGTAAGCACCTTTTCTGGAACGGCTCCTTCGACAATTTTAGCGGGTTTGCTCACATCCTTCATCCATTCCATCTTTTCTGGCTCGACGGACTGCATACTTAGGCCCAAAGGAGGAGCCTTTGCAGTCTGCGATGCTGTACATGCATATGGCTCAGTGACAGTGGGTTCGGGTACAGTTTCCAAAAGAGACTGATTCTCGTCGGATAGTCTCTCATCTGGCACTTTCTCCACCAATGAACTCGCCGCAGTGCCCGAGTCAGGGTGTGTGGGTTCCGCTGCAGCGATAACGTCGGTCCCAAAAGACTCAGCGGGCTGCTCGAAAGGCGCTGTTCTTTCCTTCCGAGTCCCCATTTTTCTCTGATAATAGAGGCTGCGTGGACGGGTTTGTCCTGCTGGTGAATGCGACATCCTGCTGACTGTCCGAGTCTGCCACGCGATTCACAACCTTGAAGGAATTTATCAGAACCAGGATTGTCAGGCCAGATGACTCTGTAGTCCAGAGAAAGAATAGTCTTCACTCTTCAGACTGCGAATACAATTTCGTGACTACAGCACAGACACATAAAACTTTGAAAGAAGAGAATTACGGACGGACTGAGTTCCAAAACATTCAACAAAGTGCGAAACAACAAATGCTGCAACTGCAGCACCCGCCAAAGGGAGAGCGGCACTTGTAACAGTTATTTTAAAATTATTTTCTCCCATAAACATAAAATATTATCATAAAATCAACCCCAAGCATTTCTCTAGTATGACATAATTATATTGTTAGAAAAAATTTGTAAATGCCTTGATTAATTAGAGAGAGAGCGATGCCAATAATGCAGGTTGTAACGAAGTTTACTAGACCACGGTACAGCAATAAACTATCATTAATTAACACGAACAGTTGGTTTTTTTATTTTTCTCCATCATTTCCATTTGCCGATTGTTTTGGCCAGCTACTTGTCACCTTGGGGATTTGATTTTGTTTCCGCTTCTAATGCGGTAGCGTACTAGTATTTTAAATCTGTGTCAGAGAACGAAGTTGCTATTCTGTTTTCTAAGTCTTCGAGTGCTTCACTCGAAACTAGTTCTGATTACTGAAACTCAACCGATAATAAACTATGCATTATCCGAATTGTTTTTTTTATGAGTCTCCACACACAAACCCTGAATGCATTCACAGTTTATTAATTTCACTCAGTTTTGAACTATACAGCATCGATGCCACTTTAACAATCGGGAAGAGATAGATCCCACACACGCACACGGTGCATAATTAGCAAACCATTCGGTCCAAACGAACAAACGTAGCAAAAAAACTCAAAAAAGGAACGCGATGGAAACTGCCAATACCGATCTCGGCATGTACAATAAACCCCTGTTAGATCCACCCATTTTACACAGGCAATGAACAGGAACTCAG